>NQII01006364.1:81482-121200 GCA_002778355.1 Clitarchus hookeri
AACAGTACCGCACCTCGAACGTTTAATGTGGTGTATTTGTGAAAAACTATAAGATACAATATACCAGTACTTCAAATTACAACAGTGATAATCTACCTAATTTACAAAACCCGCAACCCCTCCACGCACCTAATAGTCGGGGCCTGGGGGACATTAACTTTGACCGTATAAGCCGCCTTGTCTTTTACAGTGGGGCTTACATACGTCAAGTTAATTTGGCGCACAACTGTGGGGCCTAGACAAGCCTACGTCAAGCTCTTCCATGAGTATTTTGTGTTGCTTTCTGAACACTGGTTAACTACACGACATAAGCACGTGTTGGTTTTAAACATTTTACGGTAGCGGAGCGTGTTCACGCAAAATTAGTAAACTTGCTTACCGATTCTTGGTTAAATGGTTCGAAGGTGTGCAATAATTTAGCATCTGTGATATAAATTCCACCAAAATTAACGCTCGCATTCTGGATACTAATTGAAACATTGGAATTGCTTTAAACTAGTGAAATATTCTTGCGGAACACGGCGAACTGTTCGAATGGATCACTGTGATACTACTTATAAATATGCAGTTACCGACTCCTCTTATTAAAGAACAATTTATTATTATTATTTTATCAACTCAGTATCCAGCAGCAATTCCGCTTATTAGGAACAATAATTCAATATTGGATTGTTGTTGGCCTAGCAGCAGATGAGATACTACTTTTTAATAAATTAAGAGAAAATAATAACCAACGGCTAATTAAGTGACTGTATAATAATACCGTGAATTGTATGTTGATCTTATTCAATGCATAACAAGAGACGAATGATTTTTCGGCAGACTTCTTTGTTGTTCGTTTGTTAATTGTTATCTTGGCATTTAAAAGAAATTTTCAAATTTTTTAAAATTCTATCATTAAACGTGATCATCTCCTTTTAGCGATGGAAGAATATTGCTATGTAATGTTTAAAAAGACACTGTAACCGCTAGAAATTTCGAGAGATATCTGGGGCCGAGGTGGCTGAGCGGTTAGCCTACTCACCTCCCACCAAGGCGAAGCGGGTTCAATCCCCGGCCGGGTCACCGGATCTTCGCAAGTGGGAATCGCGTCGGACGATGCCGCTGGTCGGCGGGTTTTCTCTGCGATCTCCCGTTTCCTCCGCTCTTTCATTCCGGCGCTGTTTCATACTCACCTCAATCACCCTCATCGGCTCATAGCCCGCTCAAATCTCTTCACTTACTCGCTCACTCGAGAGAACTCTAAGCGAAAATAAATACTTCAGTATTAATTGGCTTACCGAAAAATGTTGTAATTTAATTTATTTTCATTCCATATTCCCATTTTCAAGTTTCAAATAAATTGCCACCCTAGGAATATATCGTCGTACGGAGCTGCTTAAACTTCCTGGGCCTCATTACGAATCTTGTTAGTAGGCCTACTATTCAAATTACGTATGTACGCAGTGCCCTGAACTAGCACCAGAGGCACAACATCCCTGCCTACTAGAACAATAATACCTGCGAAGATCCTGTATTTAATTTCGTAGATAGATTACCCTCCTGTTTTCCATTAAGTTGTCATGGCGCGTGCGTAGGCCTCCTCTACTGCCACTGTCGCCATTGTCTCGGTAAACAAGAAATATGCGCTGAAGGCTAATGCACAAAACTGCAATAGTACCGGGCAACAAGGTGTCTCTTTTCTGTAATTAGTTCCGTTTTCATTACAAAAAGCGTTGAGAATTCTACCGGATATCCCCCCTTCCCCCATCGACAATGTGGTAGCTAGCNAAACTCGTTGATGTACTGAAACTTGAAGGCGGGCAGTTATAGTGTGTAGGCGCGTTAATAGTTTCCCGACAAATGTTCTGATCAAAATTGTGTCCTTCCTCGTATGTGTGAAATAGTAACCATCTTAAAAAGTGCATCTGACGTCATACGAGTTATATAATGTTGACTGAATCCAACAAATCTATATAGAGTTCGCGTAATATAATTTCGTCGGCGTTCTTTGAAGACACTGCTGACGTTATATTTCAATGCTAGCAGTTTTCGGAAAGTTTAATGCAACGTAATATCACGTAAAAATCACTCATAGTGTAAATTACTCAGATTAACAGGATGGATATTATGTGAAGTAGAAAAGAGCATTTGATTGTGACACTATCAACTAGGCTTATTAATTTAATTATTAGAATTTTAATTATACAATTTTTTTTTACACAAATTTTAAAATGGCACGCAAGAAATGTGTTTGCCTACAGCTCAAAACACTTTTTGTCTCACCAAAATACCGTTTAAAATTTTTGAAATTTATGACATTTCTCATATCTAGTTCCATTTCACGTTTTTCGGTAAAATTAAAATCATAAAATTCCGGAAGTTAATCCCAAATCGCCAGCAATCCGAGTGTCACAGCGCACATAAATTGATTCGTGCCATTCTTATAATCTTACGAAACATTTGAGCTGAAATCAAACCTTTCTATTAAATTTCGTGTTTGGGATTTATTTGAAATGAGATTTAGAATAAAAATTATTACAATTACGTTTTTAAAAAATTATAACATAGCTTATTTTTTCACTGTTTTGGTATTTTAATTGACGAAATAACCTCAAAATGCAGAATAATTTTTTTTTGCTCTTCAGTAACTGAGAAAGGATAAAGAAATATAATATGCGTATGCAGTGGCGAAATGAAAGAAACAATTAGGAGGTGTTAAGAGTAGGTGTTAATGTGTACTACGCACGCACAACCTCTATATTAATCGTGAATTCTGCTACTGCAAAGCACGAATCAGTTACAATGTAAATTTGTATCACTACGCTGTACAATGGTTTCAATTAATTAATAATTAAATGTCATCTTCCATAGCCGCGCCCGCTAAAAAAATGCTCGGTTTTTTTAAACTCCGGCTATGCCATTGATGTGTGTTCCGCATTTGACGTTTATGTTAGTGTAGTATGTGCGACATCCCTTGAATAGCCTTCGGGCCTAACGCAGAGAGGTAAATAAACGACAGCTAATATACGTATTATTACAATTCTCTCAAAGTCAGTGCGCTTGGCCAGGTTCTTTAAAGGGATGGTGGTCTTAATAAAATTAAATAATTAATTACAAATCCCTAATGTATTCACAATAACAACAAATAAAATACTCTCGACTCAATATCTTGCAATAAATTGCAATCACTTGCTACATACAATTAATAAATTCAACCAATGCGATTTACAACACCTCAAAGAAATTAATGTAATCAAATAACTAAAATCATTCCCAATAAACAGTGTAACAAAAGCCATTGAATTATTTTATAAATTGCATGTTTTTATTTGACAGTTCCAATATTGACAATAAATTCCGTATCACATGTTCATACAGTCCCACCCCAGTTCAGTCCAGATTCCACCAGTCCGGAATGTTATTGAGAACTCCGAACGCCCCCATGCACTACTCGTCGGGTATCACGCCCTCTCGTCCGTTCATACCACAAACACTTCGCCCGTCGTCGTATCGCAATATTCGTCCTCTTCGCCGATGTCCCTCGCTGCACCAGACTTAACATGAATACCGACTTCAACCAGATGGCTACCGCAAAGACTGCCGATCCTCCAGTGGCGGTGGTATTTATAGTGTCGTCGGCTATAGCCGAGAAATTTCTCCAAATACCGTGTTGCGCCGAGGGTTATAGTTGCCAGAATATTATTGCTCATCCTCCCAAGTCGTCGGCTCCTCCGGCAGGGTGGGGGGAGGGGCTGTAACGCCAGCCAGGTCAGCTGTCAATCATTCCCCGGCCGCTGGAAGACGGAGCAGTGAGCCGGTCTGTCCGGGTGCCTCAGGGTACCACGGCACCGTATAGTGTCGCCCTGAGAGTTAACCCACTGTGAGAGGTTCCGCAGGTGAAGAAGCGAATTGAATTGAAGTGAATTGTGAAATTGGTAAAGCTCTAACTGGCCTTAGATACTGAACAGTCTAACTGGGAAGTTGACAAGGACAGTGTGGCACACTTTCTCCCCGCCTCTGCGTTGGCCGGGTGGATAAACGGGTCGTGAGGTCATTAGTCCACCGAACAGTGTTCGTGCGTGGCCATAATTCCCCTAGTGGGATCCCCCACGAACGGCGAAGAGGGAGAGAAGGGTTTTAAGCCAGTCTGAGGCCGTAGGCCTCAGACTGCCCTGAGGCTTACTGGTGGTGGGACTTGGGATATTGTTAATCTATGTGCAAGCATTTGTGCTTATAGTGTGGGGACTCTTTTATTGAGCACACGAAGAGTCAGTGAAGTGAAGTGTTGTGTTTTAATTAAATATTGCAATAAACAAAAAGTGAGAAGAGAGAAGTTATACAGGGTGCGTTCCGCTTTGCGGATACATCATGGCGTCGGGAAGCCCGCGATGGCAACGCAACCCTGCAATGACAGAAGCATTGGGCATCACTACCCCTGAAAAGCCCAGGTCTTTGAAAGAAAAGAGAAAGAGCCTGACCAGCTTTTTGAAAAATGAGTACATTGCCAGAGAGGTGACTGATGCGGCAATAACAAGGTTGATGGACCCCCAGTTTAACTGGGCCAGGTGTACAATGTCATCCGGTAAGAAGAGGATTTACCGGAAGATATTGAAAAATATCACAGGAGTAAAAACAGGAATAGTTGACTCGTCGCTCCAGGAGGTCTATGATGAGGACCGAATGGAAAACTCCGAAGAGGAGAAAACGGAACATTCCGAGGCCGCAGGTTCTGAGGGATCAGGAGACTTATCGTCCTCTGAAGAGGAAACTGAAATTGATCTAAAACAGGCCTCCAGAAAGGTGCAGGAGTTTACTCTTATTGGTAAGAAGGGTAAACCCCTAAAAAGCAGAATGTTCTTCCCGGAGTCGGAAGATTCGGAAGTGGTGCCCAAATCGGCCATGAAAACTAGTGATATTGAAATGGAACCAACACCTGGACCATCAATAAGTCAAGAAGCCTCCAAAGCAAAGAAAAAGCTGAGGTTTCAACTGAAAGAAACTGGCAATGACTCACTGGAAAATGCAGAATCAAGTGTTCGGGAAACACATGAAAATACAAAGGAATTAGTATCCCAAATGATGGAGTGGATCTTGAACAAGAGTTCAAAGATAAACGCCACACAAGCCAAGTGGTTGATCCCGAGATTAAATCAACTCCAAGGCAATGTGGATGAAGTCCTCATGGAAAATTGTAAGTTGATCGGGAGATTACAGCAACTCGAGAAGCTGCAAACCACAAGGCAAGAGGTTCCTAAACCGGTACCAACTGTCCCAGTTATTAGAAGTTATGCGCAGGCAGTGGGGACAGATACTTTGAAGCCAAGACCTGCTAAGAAAGTGGTCCTCTTGTACCCAGAGGCTGAAGGGAGTACCAGCACTCAAACAAGGGACAAGATAAAGAGTGGATTTAATCCTAAGGCTGAAGGATTACAAATCCGCAATATGCGTGGCACCAGGGGCGGAGGTGTAATGGTAGAAGCAGGGGACGACAGAACCCTTGAAACATTCAGTAATGCCGCCAAGATACAGGAATTGGGCCTCAAGTTAGAGGCACCTAAGAGATATGGGCCTAAAATCGTCATATATGACGTACCACGGAATGAAGATGGAACTGGACTGCCAGAAACAATTTTCAAGCAAAACTTCACTGAAACGTGTGTTGGCCATATAAACGTCTCAAAACAATTCCGTCACTGCCATTCAGTGTCTTAGCCGAGAAGGGACACGGACAGGGTGAATTTTGTGTTACAATGTGACCCACAAATAAGAAATGTATTAATCCAGAAAGAAAGGATATATGTTGGTTACGAAAGTTGCCGGATAAAGGACTACATTTCACTATCGCGCTGTTATAAATGCCAGCAATGGGGGCATATAGCAGGCAAATGTAGAGAGGCACAGCCAACATGCTCATGTTGTGGTGAGCAAGGTCACGAGTTTAAGAATTGCACCCGCAAACAGGAATTAAATTTTAAAGAGATATCCGCTAACTGTCATAAAAAGGGCCAGCAAAAAGATCACAGAGTAGACTCTCGTGACTGCCCTGCATATCAGAGAGCCCTGTCCGTGGAACTCTCACGAATAGATTATGGTGTCTAATGCCCTAAGGTGTGGGCAATTAAATATGCAACGGTCGGCGGCGGTGGCAGCTGAACTAAACAGGATTGTTTCGGAGCAGAGACTTGATGTTGTGTTGTTTCAGGAACCGTACGTTCCCTTTGAGGATGTTGTGGGCCTGCGGGGTGATGTGTTTACTGTCGGCGCCCGCCCCAGGGCCGGGATACTGAGGGCTAACAAAGAAGTGGAAATAATGGTTTTAACGAGTGTCTCAGACACCCACCATGTATGTGCACAGGTAACTAAGGGCACAACTCAGATCTGGATGGTATCCTCGTATTTCCGGTCCGGGGATGATGTGCAGATACACCTGGATAGATGGGAAATTGTTATGGACACATTGAAGGGAAAACCTCTGATTTTAAGTGCTGATGTAAATGCCAAATCAGAGCTGTGGCACTCCCCCGTCGATGATGAAGCTGGAGACACAGTAAGCCAATTTCTACTGGCAAATGATATGGATGTGGCAAACGTAGAAGGAAATCTGCCGACATTCGTCTCGCAGGCCCACGGCACGCAATCATACCTGGATGTTACGGTTACGAACAGGAAAGCAAATAATACAATCATGGAATGGAAGGTGCAAGAGGAAAGCTCGAGCGACCATCGCCTGATTACTTTCAATGTATTCACCGGTGGTAATGGTGAACGGCGACAGGTACAACAGATTGAAGGAGAGGTCCGATTTGTGCACAATATGGCAGATTGGGCGGCCTTTGATAGGACTTTGCTGGAAGAGATTGCTCAAATTGATAGCGAAAATGCAAATCTGAATGATCGAGTCGGTGAACTCACAAGGATTATTCAAGACACATGCGAAAGGAATTTAAAGAAAACCTCTCGGGGACATCCCAACCTATCTTGGTGGGATAGGGAATTGGAACAAGAGAGGAAAGATTTAAGAAAAGTTAGAAGGCAATTACACCAGCTCCGTGGAGAAGAAAGAGAGCAATTCTCACGGATTTATAAAACGAAGAAGCAGGCATATTTCAGCAGGGTCCGCAAGAAAAAGAGAAAATCATGGGAGGAGTTTGTAACTAGAGCCGGAAATGAGGATCCTTTCGGTATTGTGTACAAGTTGGCCTCTAATAAGATAAGGAGAGCAGTGCCACCACCATGTATGAAACATAATGGGAAGTTATTAACAGACCAGAAGGAGTCAATGGAGGTCCTGCTCCGGGCACTCCTGCCTGATGACTCCATGATGGAAGAGGGGGAGGAGCACACGGCAAAGAGACAGAGTATGGAAGTAATTCCAGATGTACAGGATGCACCGAGCTTCGAAATGGAAGAGCTGAAGCAGATCGTTTATAAAATGAAGAACGGGAAAGCACCAGGAATGGATGGCATAACAACNTCGAAATGGAAGAGCTGAAGCAGATCGTTTATAAAATGAAGAACGGGAAAGCACCAGGAATGGATGGCATAACAACAGAGACACTTAAAAGGTGTTACTCACGAGTCAAAGAGGTTCTTCTAGACATCTANTAAAATGAAGAACGGGAAAGCACCAGGAATGGATGGCATAACAACAGAGATACTTAAAAGGTGTTACTCACGAGTTAAAGAGGTTCTTCTAGATATCTATAATGACTGTCTCAAAGCCGGCGTGTTTCCGTCCCCTTGGAAATTGGGATGCCTGAGAATTTTGAAAAAGGAAAACAAGAGAGATCTCGATGACCCTAAAGCGTACAGGCCGTTGACATTGCTCCCGGTACTTGGCAAAGTATATGAGAAGTTGATCAACAAACGTCTAATAATGGCCTTAGAAGNCCAGGTCGTTGACATTGCTCCCGGCACTTGGCAAAGTATATGAGAAGTTGATCAACAAACGTCTAATAATGGCCTTAGAAGCAGAAGGTACATTAAACGAACACCAGTATGGTTTCAGAAGAGGAACTGGCACTGACTTTGCGCTCCATGATGTGATGGAGAAGATCAGGAGTTCTCCTGCTAAGTACATGATGGCAATATATCTGGACATATCTGGAGCGTTCGATAATGCCTGGTGGCCGGAGGTAATGCATCGGTTAAAGTCTAAGAACTGCCCGGCTAACCTGTACAGGGTGATCCTGGACTTCTTTCGAGGAAGACTGAGTGTTTACTCATCCAGGACTGCACAAGTAAGAAAGGAACTCACGAAGGGATGCCCCCAGGGATCGGTCCTTGGACCTATCCTATGGAACGTCCTCTTTGATGGATTCTTGGAGTTGGGTCTCCCTGTGGGGTGTACGGTCTTCGGATATGCGGATGATGGATTAATCCTAGTCTCTGGGAATGCAAGGAGAGAGCTAGAGACANTGAGACAAAGGCACAGGAAATAATGATTAAAACCTGGAACTGGTCCAAAAGTGTGAAATTGGAATTCTCGATAGAGAAGACCAAGATTATGCTAATTAAAGGCAAATTGAAAAGGAGTCCGACCGTATACTTCGGGGGGAGCCCTGTGCAATATGTAAAGGAATATAGGTATCTCGGAGTCATCATGGATGATAACATGAGCTTCTTGAAGCATATTGAGTATGTGTCACGGAAGGCAGTCCTGGTGTTTCAGAAGCTCAGGAGAATCGGCAATACCAACTGGGGTCTAAATTATGGCACTCTTAGAACCATATATAAGGCAGTGTTCGAAGCCATAATTACTTATGGCGCTGTAATGTGGCATCACCGGGCTGAGCTTTCGTGGCATAGAAGAAAGCTTGTAAGTGCTCAGAGAGCGGCACTGCTGACCGTCACCGGAGCATATAAGACTGTGTCAAACGACTCGCTTCCTGTGATAGCGGGGGTCCTTCCAGTGGACTTATTAATAAAATATAGAGGACTCACGGCGGAGAGGGCTCGGGCTGGTAGGCTGTCTAAAGAGTATAAGGATATGCTAATGGATGACATCTTGGAAGAATGGCAGAACACATGGACAAATTCTGAGAAAGGTCGGCAAACCTTCGAGTTATTGCCTGACATTAAAGCCAGAATGAGCTGTAAGTGGATCACGGTGAACCACTACAGCATGCAATTAACAACTGGACATGGGAACTTCAAAGCAAAGTTGAACAGCCTGCGTCTCGTGCAATCTCCGCTGTGTGATGTATGTGGTGTAGATGACACAGTGCACCATGTACTGGATGACTGTCTTAAGACAGAGGATTTGCGAGTTTGGCTTGGAGAACAAACTCGAGAAATGGGCATTCACTGGAGACTGGAAGATGTAATGACAAATAAAGATCTCCATAAGGTTTGGAACGAATTCGCTACTCGAATTGGGAAACGATTAGAGGAATTCGACAAATGGTACCAGCAAATTTCTGATGATCCATGATGGGTAAACTGTGGAATCCGGATTGGTGAGGAGGACAGGTTTTTGAAATGAGGAAACCGGTTAATTTACCGGATACTGGTATCAAGAAAGTGAATGACCTTTACGAATGGGAAGAAAAAGTGCAGCGCACTGTTTTACTCTTCGGAGTACAGTTACAGTGCGGGAGGTTTGGAGGGTGCGCTGGCCTTCGGGCCTTAAAAACCTGTCCGGGTGGAGAGGACTGTCGAGGTGCCCCTCCCCCCCCCTTCTCCACAATCAAGCGCCGGCCCGCACATAACAGGAACTCCGCGGTGTAACAATATATATAATACATTTATATGTATTGTATCGCAAAAGCTGATTTTATTTTTGTTTTACTTGTTTCGTTTTATGTAATTCCATGGTACATGGAAAAGATGAAGGAGGATCATGACCCCCATGACTTTACTTGAGTATCTCCATGCGCGTGTGTTTCGCAACCCGTGTCCTGGGACAAAGATGCATTGATCGACGCGCATGACCTGATGACAAGGCATCGTCCAAATTTCCTGAATCTCACTACAAGCTGTGTCTTGAAACAGGCGATCACCAGTTTGAATTTTTATGAAACAGCCGCTTGTACCGCGAGCTTCAGCTGCAAGGCGTCACTGGCCAGCAACATGTCGGAACGACGTTTGCCAACTAGCGCCTGGTAACTTACTTGCTAGTTAGCAGCCCATCCAATAGGGAGTCTTTCGCAGTACTAAGTAGCCAATCAGACACAAGGCCGGTTCTCGCAAACTCGCGTTGCCAGTCCGCGACTGGGTACGTCCACATCGAAGGAAACCGTCACGCCATTTCACTTCTGCGTACTTACTTATTCTGTGATTGGGATACAGTCACGTCCACAGACAGTGCCAACAGCAGACGAATTTTAACTCATAGAGGGGAAATGGGGTGAAGTGCTCACTCTAGCTGCGCTGTAAAAACTCTCCGAGTTCTAACATTTGACTGTTTTCTCTGCCAAAAGTACTATCAAAAACAACGTGGATAGGAGTTGAGGTTAGAACCCTGTTTATATATTTAGGTGTTTTGAGATATTTGTACAATTTTCCTAACCTATTTTTGATGCAACTAGAATATATTTTAGCTAATCAAAGTAATCATTTTATCCTTATAAAAGGGCAGGTCTTTTAGAAATTCAAATGTAAACAAACGCGTTCATCACTGTTGACGACCATGTGACTTATACAGTTGCACTGGCGATAGGAGAGTCCATATGTCAGACTGAAGATGACCAATTCTTTGTCTTCTCTGAAGGAACCCAACAGTGACCTTCCCCAAACCAGCACAACTTTCAAAGTCAGATGGTTAACACTGATGTAGTCGTTTGTTTATATATTTTTTTATGACAAGCTGCACTTTTATTGAATAAAATACTTTTACCAATAAGATTTTAATCAAAATATTGCAAATTGGTTCTAAGGAAGAATACAAACCTCTCAAAGTACTTGTTTACTAAACAATTTTCTAACCTCAAATCTTATCGCCGTAGTTTATGATAGTCGTGTTGGCAGAAAAGCAGTCTTATGTTGTGACACAGGGACTGGTTCTGCGCGAACCGGGTTCAATTCCCGGCCGTGTCACTCCCGGATTTTCGCATGTGGGAATCATGCCGCTGGCCGGCGGTGTTTCTCGGTGATATCCCGTTTCCCTCGCCCCTTCATTCCAGTGCAGCTCCATGATCACCTCAATCACCCTCATCGACTATCAAGGCCTCGCTGTTAAGAACCACCCAAATCTCTTCACTCACTCACTGGTTCTGTACAGATAGCGAGATCACTGTACCCCATATTCACTCTACGTTCCACGTAGGGGACATGCGCAGAAGACGAAAACCGGTCTATCAGCGCCGCTTTCCGATACTAGCGGATTTCACTGGTCATATTTCAATAATGCCAGCTATTGTTCCGATACTGTTGACAAGTAGGCCTGCTGATGGTCACTGGGACTCTCATCCGCGCGTCGCTGGATGTCGCCCTGCGCGAGACTAGATCGATTACTAAAAGCATTGATCTTACTGAAGCTGCAGAGGTAGTGCACTGCCAGTGAAACAAGATATTGGCGTGCGATTCAAGTCGTAATTTCTCTGAAGTATTTGCATATGTGCAGATGGTAGCATCATTAAATGCAAAATAGTCCTGACTCGTATTCCAAACAAAAGCAATACAAAAATTTACTTAAAAAAATTATTTTGCTATAAAAATAAATTTTATTCAGTAAAACAAGTGTATATATATATATATATATATATGTGTGTGTGTGTGTGTGTTTTATGTGTAAGTAATCTTTTAAATCAAGAGAAAAATAAAAATAAAATTTATTCCTAAATTCATAACTAGGGCCTGCAAAATTCGCGTTATTATTTGGGGACACGTTAAACTTAAATCACATATACCTTTGCAATACGTTTGTCATTGAACAATAATTTATGTGACACACCCTGGGTACCTCTGCGCCAATAAATGAACACTTCACAATTATGTGCCCGAATGACGTGCAGTTAAGTCGAATAGGGCGTGACTTCACATCTAGGCCGCAGCGATCAATGGAGAAACTACACCGGCTCAAGTATGTAGAGTAGTGTGAAATTTAGCCTGATGCCAAATAATAACGCGAATTTTGCAGGTCCCTATTCATAACTTAATCCCTTTTCTTTCCTTTCATTGAATACCACTGCCAAGCGTTCCGAAACTAAGAACTTATTGACGAACCATCAGTGGTTTCAGCGCTCGTCATGCATCAGTTAACGGAAGGCGTTCCTCATATATAGTCTATGCTTTAACACTTTGCACTCTGCACACATATACTAGCATTTAGAGACAAGTTAGAACTGAGGCACATACACAGAGGTGACAAAAGTAATTGGATAGCAATATGCAAATATACAGATGGCAGTAGTATCGCGTACAAAATGTATAAATGGGCAGTGCATTGGTTGGGCTTTCATTTGTAGTCAAGTGATTCATGTGAAAAGGTTTCTGGCATGCTTATGGCCGCACGACGGGAATTACCAGACTTTGAACGCGGAATGGTAGTTGGAGCTAGACGCATGGGACATTCCATTTCGGAAATGGTTAGGGAATTCAACATTCCGAGTGTGCCGAGAATACCTAATTTCAGGCATAACCTCCCACCATGGACAACGCAGTGGCTGACCGCCTGCATTTAATGACCGAGACCAGCGACGTGTGCGCAGAATGGTCAGTGTTAGCAGACAAGCAACACTGCGTGAAATAACCGCAGGAATCAATGTGGGTCGTACGACGGACGTGTCCGCTAGGACAGTGCGGCGAACTTTGGCTGTACTGGGCTATGCCAGCAGAAGACCGACTCGAGTGCCTTTACTAACAGCACGACATCGCCTGAAACGCCTCTCCTGGGCTCTAACAGATGTNCCGTTTATGGATGACAATGCGCCATGTCACCGGGCCACAACTGTTCGCGATTGGTTTGAAGAACATTCTGGACCGTTCCAGCGAATGATTTGGCCACCAAGATCGCCCGACATGAATTCCATCGAACATTTATGGGACATAATCGAGAAGTCAGTTCGTGCACAAACTCCTGCATTGGCAACACTTTCGCAATTATGGACGTCTATAGAGGCAGCATGGCTCAATATTTGTGCCGGGGGCTTCCAACGACTTGTTGAGTCCATGCCACATCGAGTTGCTGCACTTCGCCGCGCAAAAGGAGGTCCGACACGATATTGGGAGGTATCCCATGACTTTTGTCGCCTCAGTGTATATCCACCATTATAGAACGCTACTTCTGTTGATCTCTACTTTCCCACTTCTGCCGTCCAATTGGTTCGCACATTTTGACACGCATACTCCATTGAATAAACTTTATTGCTGGTTGACTCTCAGCCAATGGAGTCGCGAGTTGAATGTCTGCCAATCAAATATCCTTTCATACGTAACAGGTAATACAATCTATACTGGTCATTTGAGTTGCTATAAAAATAGTAATATATTTATTCGCAATAATTCTTGTTGATGTGCTACTAAGTTGTATTAAGGATTAAAGCATTTTATAGACATGTGAATTATGTTTGCTAAGTGTTAACTCACCTCTCAGGTAGGAGGGCAGGTGCATGGCGAAGGTGTAGTGGTTCCAACAGTTGCTCATGCCGGCGGCCAAGATGGCCCACACGGGCAGCGACGTCAGGATCCCTACGAACGGGATGCGGCCTTCCTGCAAGTAAACACGGTGGTAGCACAGAATAGTCTAGTGTCCAGAAACGAAACTGTTGATTCCTATAACTGAACTCCAGTTGCTGTTCTTGACACCAGGATGGTTTATTTGACGATTGTGTTGTGTGTAAAATGTCGAAAGATGAGAAGATACGTGAAGAAGTAAGAAAGAAACTTATTCAAGAATCTTCTGATGGAATGATAACACAGACTTCGTAGCAGAAGAACCAATACAATCNCAGGATGGTTTATTTGACGATTGTGTTGTGTGTAAAATGTCGAAAGATGAGAAGATACGTGAAGAGTAAGAAAGAAACTTATTCAAGAATCTTCTGATGGAATGATAACACAGACTTCGTAGCAGAAGAACCAATACAATCGACTTTTGAAGTAGTTACAATGGTGGGAAACTCGAGANTCGACTTTTGAAGTAGTTACAATGGTGGGAAACTCGAGAACATTTGTTCAATCCCAGCCAAGCGTAAAATACGACTTTTTTAGTGCAATCAATGAACTTAAAGATTATAATTGTGTAAAGCTAAGTAAACACAATCAAACAAAGATCGCTAACTTTGCAAGCATAATGCCGCTGAAAAGTATATGTTCTAACATAAGCGTGAAATTTACATCAGTTCTTCATTATAACTATGTACATTGTACATACACCTATGGGCCATTACATTATGACCACTCGACACGGGACCTTTTTGCGCGCGGGGGTTACACGTGATGCGCTGGCAGCATGGTACATGGCAGGTCCACGACTTGCTGTTAGTAGTGTCTGTGGTGTCAGAATGGAAAAAGCAGCCGATCTATCAGAGTTTGACAGAGGTTTGATTTTGATAGCGTGGCGCCTTGGTACCAGCATCTCCGAAACTGCTTTTCGTGCTGGTTGCTCTCGTGCCGCTGTTGTGAGCACGTATCAAAAGTGGTGCAACGATGAACGTATAAACGGCTGCAGAAACTTGTGAGCACACATGTGATGGATAATGACCCTGCAAGCAATGAATATAAAAATGAAACACACCCGAAATTTTGTATTATTTAGCAGTTGCTTCCTGCTGTTGGAGATGCAGTTGGTTCTGGTCTCGATCTAAGTAAAAAAAATATAAGATGGTCTATGTCCAGAATACATTTACTGGAATTATCTTGATGAAATTGTCTGTATACTGCATCTGCTAATTGCTTCTCAGCGAGAAGGAAATAATTCTCATGCTAATGAAATATCCAGTATTATCGAAGAACTGCATGAAGACATACATAGAATGAGTCATAAAGATATTACCAGGGAGTTACACAAGCATGCAAGACAATTTTTATGCTTGGGCAGTGCCTGTAAAGACATGCGAAAGATGTATCAAATGCAATGAACTCTGTTTTGCAATACAAAGCACCTCCCACGAATTCACATACAGGCCTCAGAAGATAATTTTACAATCCTACAAAACATAGCATAAACGACCACTCGGCGCATAGGAGTATGAAGGCGAACGTGGCGGAACACTTTAATCGTACTTTGAAGAATGAAATGTGGAAGAAATTTTTATTGCAAGGACGTTACAAGTGGCTGGACATCTTACCTCGCCTGGCATCGAACTACAACCACAAAGTACATCGAACTATACAAATGAGACATGTGGACGTCAAGGAAAACTCTGTACTTCGTAATCATATTCAAAAACAAGAAGAAATCGGATGCTCACAAGCCTAAGACGAAGGTTAGAGAATACATCAGGACGTCATGAGTGAAGGGAACATTTGTAAAATGATACACTCCAAATTGGAGCATGAAAATATAAAAGATTGTCAAGATTCGCCAGTACAAACCAAGGACCTACTACCTCGAGGACATAGAAGCCAGACCTATTTGAAGAGGTATATACAGTGAATAAATTCAAGTTACCAAGAATCCACACACATATTTGGTCGACAAAGTGTTGAAACGCAAAGGAAATGACTTTCTGGTGCAGTTGCTTGACTTAGATTCTACTCGCACTAGTTGGATTCCAATATCGTCCATTATCGATCAATAATAAGGCATGCTTGTGTTATGAACACAAGTATTTTTTTCCTATAAGACTGTATAAAGTACTGAATAAATATAATTTCTTTGAACTTGAAATTTTTTGCTCTTATGATTTTCTGCAAGGAAGCTGATTGTGTATAATTCGACTGGACCTGCCACGACGTACTCGGGGCTGTTCCACCTCCCTGGTGCCTGATGCATCTCTCGATCAATGTGTCAGTCCACATCTCGCCAAGACCTGCGTGCCATCTATGTCATCAACTGACCACCTGGTCTTTGCGATGCACACACTATGTGCATACGTTGTGACCTGCTCGTATCTACCCTACTCTACCGGCAGAACACTCATCGTCATTTTACTCCATGATACAGAGCGAGATGGACGTATTCCACACCATGCTGGAGAACAACCGCACCTTCGAGGAATACCTGGGACAGCTCAGCTGCCAGTCTCTAGCAGGATCTACAACGAGACAACGTCGAGGAGATGTATACCTCCTGCTCCACCACTCATTCCAGCAGACAGACGATGTGATCTCAGCAGGTCGCCTGTTAGGCGATGACGGATGCCTACGTCTCACCCACGATTGACTTGGAGGGATATCGTCTCATGGATGCCACCACCTCAAGCATCTATCGCCTCCTATCTCACACCATCGATGGCAGAGATGCTCCTACCACCTGATGAATGCATACTCTGATGACCTGGAGTGAGTACACACTGGGCTTGACATGAACATCGATAGGACGTTTCGTCGACCTGAGCGAGGTGGGGGAAGAGGAAGAGGAGGCGACTGCGAGACCTGCACGCTGATGTTCGGCTCTTCCGGGAGGAGGCTGCAGCAGCTACATACACAAGTCGTCTTCTGTGTGACAGGAACTATGCTCTCCTTCTGGAGGAGGTGCGAAGAATGCGTGCAAGTTGTGGTGTCTGTGTGATGTCGTTATCCCACCTGAGGAGTGATAGTTTGTATTTTTATTACTTGTAATTATGTAAATAAATTATTTTTTTAGTTTTTAAATTAGTGTGTTTGAGAGACATCATTTCACCAACATCGTCTCCGCTTCGATAAACCATGAGTAAAAAAAAAAGTCGACAAATATACTTTTAAAGAATTGCTTTGTTTATGATCATAAATAATGTTCCGCGCTCATGTTTTCATTTTGCTTGTGTATATGATGGTCTATGTGGAGGTATGCAAATGCAAAATTTATATTATAATTTAAATGTGCAGCAAAAAGTGGAGCAAGTGCGACTACGNTATGTGGAGGTATGCAAATGCAAAATTTATATTATAATTTAAATGTGCAGCAAAAAGTGGAGCAAGTGCGACTACGTGTATTACATCGTAATTTCTCTTTCCTACACTTTTAATTGGTAATACAAATTATTTGATGCTAATAAACTTATACAGACAAACACATTTCTTCCTCCTCATACATACCTTAAAAAACATTTTTTGAATATAATAAATAGTAAATCAGTCATAATCAATCCGCCTAGCATGTCGTTCATCGACTTAAGCCAATATGGTGTGTGTAGCGAATGCGACAGATGCCCACTCTAGTGGACTAATACTTGTAATAAAATAAAATATATATACCTTTTCAGAATTATGATGATGATGATGATGATGATGATGATGATGATGATGATGTTGGAAGTGGCATTACTGGTGTTGTAATGTGTATAGCATATTTAAAACCATACTCTCCAGACTGCTCTGATAGCCGAGCGGTCTAAGGCGTTTGCACGACGGCCCAAGGGTGGCCGGATTGAAACCACTCTCCTCCAGGACTTTTTGAGCCAATATGGCATTCGATTAATCGCCCCTAGTGGGTGACATCACCAAACGACAGCCAAGATGTCGGATGACATACGTACACTCTAGCAGGCACCGAGGGAACTATGTAGATGAGAGCCTGCATCAGACGATATCGAAGATGGCTGCTCACAGCAGACGAAACAATATGGCTGCCTACAGCAGAGGACATTCAAGATGGTGGTCAGAGGTGATGACAATTGGGAAGGAATGATCGAGCATGAGGTAGTGGTGATTTCATAGGGGAGGTAATATCAAAGAGGTGGTGACATAAGGATGGTGACGTCATCCAAGACGGCCGCCATTACACAATCCATGATGGTTGCCTCCATTCTCACACGACCACCGGTTATACCAGAATCGGCCATCTATAACTATTCCCCAGGTCTAGCAGCTTGTTGTTGGCTTAAGGAAAGAGAGAGCAGGCAATAAGTAAGTAAGTGAGCTACTCACGTTCTTAACGGTGGGTCCGAGTGACCGCTGTATGTACTCCAGCTCCGTCNTATGTGGAGGTATGCAAATGCAAAATTTATATTATAATTTAAATGTGCAGCAAAAAGTGGAGCAAGTGCGACTACATGTATTACATCGTAATTTCTCTTTCCTACACTTTTAATTGGTAATACAAATTATTTGATGCTAATAAACTTATACAGACAAACACATTTCTTCCTCCTCACACATACCTTAAAAAACATTTTTGAATATAATTAATATAAAATAAATCATAATCAATCTTCCAAGCATGTCGTTCATCGACTTAAGTCAATATAGTGTGTGTAGCGAATGCGACAGATGCCCACTCTAGTGGACTAATACTTGTAATAAAATAAAATATATATACCTTTTCAGAATTATGATGATGATGATGATGATGATGATGGAAGTGGCATTACTGGTGTTGTAATGTGTATAGCATATTTAAAACCATACTCTCCAGACTGCTCTGATAGCCGAGCGGTCTAAGGCATTTGCACGACGGCCCAAGGGTGGCCGGATTGAAACCACTCTCCTACAGGACTTTTTGAGCCAATATGTCATTCGATTAATCGCCCCTAGTGGGTGACATCACCAAACGACAGCCAAGATGTCGGATGACATATGTACACTCTAGCAGGCACCGAGGGAACTATGTAGATGAGAGCCTGCATCAGACGATATCGAATATGGCTGCTCACAGCAGACGAAACAATATGGCTGCCTACAGCAGACGACATTCAAGATGGTGGTCAGAGGTGATGACAATTGGGAAGGAATGATCGAGCATGAGGTAGTGGTGATTTCATAGGGGAGGTAATATCAAAGAGGTGGTGACATAAGGATGGTGATGTCATCCAAGACGGCCGCCATTACAAAATCCATGATGGTGGCCTCCATTCTCACACGACCACCGGTTGTACCAGAATCGGCCATCTCTAACTATTCCCCAGGTCTAGCAGCTTGTTGTTGGCTTAAGGAAAGAGAGAGCAGACAATAAGTAAGTAAGTGAGCTACTCACGTTCTTAACGGTGGGTCCGAGTGACCGCTGTATGTACTCCAGCTCCGTCGGCGATATGCGGGGGTCGAGGTGGGGGTACTCCTTCACGATGGCCCACCAGAAGACGAACCATACTATGCCGCAGGCGCCTGCAAAACAACGTGCCAGCCGAGCGGCCTTCAGACACGAACATCCCACCATCTTACACTGCGCTCACTATGCACTAGAGTTGAGTTGAGATGAGAGATTTGGGCAGCTCTTAAGGTGGTCGCCTGGTTGAAGGAATTTTGCACGTCTGAGGCCTAAAAGCGTGGGAGCGCTAGAGGCGACCGAAACATGCGCATCAACTCTCTCATCGCCTCTACGCACAAAACACTGAACCGGCGTGCAGTCTTGCCGTCGATAACGTGCCTCTATGAGACTTTCACCGGAGACCCTACCATTTTATGATGTATTAATAAAAATAAAGTTTCGATACACGTCTCTATTCCTTTTTAAATGTTTTGTACCGGAATGTTCATACCTAAAACTGACTGTGAAAACACCCGTTTGAGCCACTTTCACTATCACAAAAACATGCTTTAGAGAGAAATGGAGGAACTGAAAAACTTATACAGACGCGTAACGTTTCTTAAATGCTATTCGTAAGCAGACCTCATTCAGACACGTTGGACGGTTTTTTAATAAAACGTTTTCTAATGGAGCTCTGCACACCGTTCAGCGGCCTACCCAGGCAGNAGAGAGAAATGGAGGAACTGAAAAACTTATACAGACGCGTAACGTTTCTTAAATGCTATTCGTAAGCAGACCTCATGCAGACACGTTGGACGGTTTTTTAATAAAACGTTTTCTAATGGAGCTCTGCTCACCGTTCAGCGGCCTACCCAGGCGGCCACCTTAACATCGAGGTCTTGATAGCCGGTGAGTGTGAAATGATGTGAGAATGGAGCAGTGCCGGAATGCAAGGGCGTGGGAAATAGAAGATCCCCTAGAAAACCCGACGACCAGCGGCATCGTCCGGCACGATTCCCACCTGCGAAAATCCGGGAGTGACTTGGCCGGGGATTGAACTCGGTTCGCCTTGGTGGGAGGCGAGTAGTCTAACCGCTCAGCCATCGCGGCCCGACTCTTAGCTAGAGTTCCTCCATGGACGTGTGCGTACACGAGAAACTGACGTCCTTTCCCATTAACCCTTTAATGTGTGTCTTCGCTGCATATTATTTAGGCTTTCTTTCAGTGTGCTTCTCTATTAATGACCTGAGAAGCAATTCTTACACTGTGATCCGCGGACTCCTTTGGACCCTTGAGCTTATAGTCAGGGGTCTGGCCTATAGTACTACTTGGCGTGTAAAATATTTTAACGTCCAGTTAGAAAAGTCTAGCAAAAACAGGGGCGAAGTCTAGACTCTCACTAAGTGAATCAGTGAATTTTTTCTGATCTGTAACCTTTCAGAACTGAGCCTTGCTATTTGTGTTGCCGACCATAACCGTTCTATGCAGCATGTAGACGATCGTGGACACAGACTGAATGAGTAAACTCATGGGTTTGAGTGGTCTAAATATTTTTCTACGATCTTTGATCGTATCTTTATGGCCCAGACAGGTAGATTTCTGGGGTTCAGTGGTCTGTTTATTAGTCTCAAACATAGTATTTAAACTCGAGCAGATGTTATCTTTTCATTGAGTTCTTACTTAAAACATTACAACTCACAGCTACAAATGACTGCTCCTCTTCTGTTGCCTACTAAGTATTGGGCCAGGAATCATCTAGGGCGTGTCAAAGAAACGGTGGTCCAATCATAGGATCGACACTAAATTAGATGCATTTAAAGTCGAAGCTTGCTGCGAAATGAAATCACGAAATTTCATTGTCTGTATTTGTAGGCATAGACACAAGAATATTATTTTCTTAATTACAAGCAGGCACTCTTGCGAGTGGACCACAGTAAATGTAGTCCATCCTGTGAAAGTGGGAACTAGTGAAACAATCGCAAAGTAAAACCATTGAATCGCGCACATGCTATGAAAACTATGTACTTACTCTGTTATCGGAAAATGTACAGCCCGAGTATAATCCAACCTGTAGGTCATTTAACCCGCCAATTTTCCCATTCTGTCGTTATAGTACCCATGAACGACATGTCCTGTGCGCAATAAATTTTGGCAGTCACTGTGTTCAAAACTAAGTTCGTGTCTCTTAACCCACGCGACATTAAGTTAACTCCCATGCAGCTGTAAACAGCTTCAGTAATAAACATGATTAATGTGAAACAAATACAACGTAGAAGAAAGCTAATATGAGCATTTTATCAATACTAGTGCGGATCAAACTTTACAATTTGTTCACTTCAGCACCTAACATTTTGAATGTTACGTATACCGTTAAATCTCTAAGATGATCGGGTTTATGCTGCGCGAGACAACGTGCTTGAAGACTTGAAAAATCCACGCTGTTCATTGAAGAGAGGCTACACTTCAAACACATGTGCCTTTTAATGGCTCGTCACTGGACCAAGGTGTGTTTGGCACGACCTGGTTAGAGGTAATAAGACACGTTTTACCACTAGATTGCCCAGTCGTATGCAATCACGTCGAAAGTGCAGAAGCCAATAAACAAACGACACTGACTCGAGTACGTAAAAGGGCTGCAGTCTACCATGCTGCCAGATTATAAGGGGAATTTTGCTGGTCTCTAGTTATAACTACAGCCCAGAAATTCCGCATATTCATTTTGCACTAGGCTGCAATTCAAACACTTCTGCATTTTTTATGCTTTTGCCATTGCGCCGACGTTTATTAGACATGCTCTGGAGAACTCCGAAGCCAGCAATGAACTGCAGTAGATTCATGAATGAATTTACGTATTACACCGGTCAAAATAAATAGAAGTCCCGTCAAGCGGCACTGCGATGTATAACTTTCTGCCTGTGCGTTTTAAAGAGAGAAGAAATGATTATCCAGTAACGTGACTATTGATGCCACTACCGTCTTTCATTGGTCCCACCCCATACCGCAAGTGCATATCAAAGAATACCCACAGTATGGCCAAATATTAGTTTCATTGAGATATTTCCCCAAGAACAATGCTGTTTTTCCTGCAGGGAACGTAGCATGTATTTATCTTCTTCCTGTGGTGTCAGTCCTATCAACCTTTCGGGAAACAAGAGCTCAACCCGAAGGTCACACATTTGGTGTTTTTCCTATTAAAACTTTGGCAATGGCGGAAAACGGATGGCTTTTCACGCGGTAAGTGAAAAGTCGACAGGAAAAGAAGTTGTTTCGTTGGCTGCTGTATTTTTTCTGTTACCGCACGGGAGTGTCACACTTTTCGGGTTCGGGTGTTACCAACTGCCGCNTCATTTGTTTATAGTACATACACAGAAAACACCTGCCCTGTAGTAGAAAACTCCTCATTTGTCCACCTTTCGCAATGGCGCACTGAGTGACTGTTTCCCAGTGAAATGAAGATTGTTGTCCATCTTATTAAATAATGGTGACTATGTTTGACATGCTGTGTTATTCATATTGGTACTATGAGCACAATGGTGTTTCAGTGAAACAATATCTGTGTATTTGCAGCTTCTAGAGTGCACAGCCCGAGACATGTCCGGACTTGGATGTCAAATGTTGATGTTTTCCACGACTTCTGTTACAGGCGACTTGCCGAATGCCCAGGCGACTCGCCTGCTAGATCAGCGCAATGCTGTCATCCTGCCTTCAGGTGAGACACAATTACTATGCTGCAGCAATATCGCACGAATGCGATTTATATTTATTGCATTACATTGTCTCACTTGTGTTTTCCAATTACTTTAGTTTCAAGCGCGATATATTTATAGTGGCACGTTCGTCGCTAGCCTGTTCACTTGATTGGCTAGACCGTTCGCGTGATTCTTCCCTGATTGTGTATTCCCAGAATGAGGCATTGCAAGACTGTAAACTTGTGATTGATAAGAGGCTCGGGAATTTATCGGAGTGCATTTTGGAAGCAGGCTAAAATTCACAGTTCTCTGTACACTTTTAACGACATATTCAATTTCATTAGTTGTTGCCTTAGAGAAAGTTTTTTTTTCCTTAGAGTCAGGTAATACATGATTGGTGCCCCTCTATATCCAGCTGTTTACCGACCGTGAGCTCCCCAGGGTGTGCGGAGTAAACTGTAGCCCAACGACAAAAACTAATCAGATGCTCGAGAGTTTAAAGTCTATTACTATATTAAATAATTCGCAGAAATTCTTGTTCTCCTTTAATTTCTTAGTTGTCACCTCACGCCATTACAACGAAATGAAACCATTTGTTAAAGAACATAGCGGCCAATGTATCACGTAATGTCTTTCCTAGAGTAAAAGTATCAGCTCGTAGACCAAGAGACAAGCTCTGTTGCGATTAAGTTTCCTTTTTTGTACGTAAAGTACGTATTAGTGACCGGAAAAATGATACAATATTTGAGCAGCCAGGATCGCATTTGATGTACTTACATAGTTGTTTGTGTCGTTTTGAATGTATAACAAGGTGCTATGCAAAATTTCGACTCACTAAACCTCGACTGCACATTAACATCAAGTGTTAGTACTTAACAGTGGAAAGACGCTTCAAGTGTAATACCTATGCAGTTTCATGGCCTTATGACATCTTACTTCTGAGGTCATCACATTTACAAGTTCAGTATTAATACGTGGTTGCCGAAAAATAACTGGTTCCATAACCCTACACCTGACAGACCTATGCACATTCGAGTCGTTATCATTCGTTCATTGGCTGCTGCCAGAGTGAGGCGAAAGCTTTACTTTTCATATTATGTGATATCCTGTTTATTAAGTGTCTGAAAATCGACTCATAGTCTTCCAGGGTGTTTCAGATGGCTTGTTACTCCGCTGGAAAGGGTACATAAAAGTGTTGGTACAACATTTTTAGTTGGGTCCCCTACAAAATGTATTGGGCCCCCTTCCGCTTCACATTAGTGTTTCAGCTGCAAAATAAATACATTAATACACTTGTATAATTTTTTATTTGAATGTCAATATAACTGTATATTAGTTAATGAAAATATGTAGTATTTCCATAACTTTATACAAGTGAAATTAATAAACTGAATGAAATACATAAATTAAGTGGATACAATTACTAACTAAAAATTGAAACGATTGTCACAAACTTTCTTTCAGTAATCACAAATATTACTCAAACTATTTCATAATACATTGTTATGCTAACGATGTCAGTCACATTGCCATTTTTTTTAAATCTAGGTGCTTTTATTACCCAAGATCGTCAACTAATTATGTCATCAGTAAATGTGACGGAATCAAAGGAGTCAGGAATGAGAAAATAAAGCCGGTAATGTAGTAAGTTAACTGCTCGTTGCGTGGCTAGTCATGTTCTTTGCTGTGCACACATTTTAAAAATAAGCGCACTTAATCAGCCAACATTTGCGGACCTCTTAGTGCCCGGCCACCCCTCTTCCAGCATTGCGAGATCTGCATTGATGTACCGAAATTTTCTCTCTCTACTAGAATATCGTTTACTGTCTAAGAGCTCGCCATATGTTGTAGCATACAGTTAGCTCCCACAAGCAAAGATCGTTGAGGAGAGTAAACTATTTGTAATGGTGGATGGCGATCTGCAGCAGGGTATATTGCGCGACCAGCCACCAGCCAAGCGGCACAGCTGTCACTGCAGACATGGCGTGGTTTCAGCAGCAGACAAGTTCTTTCCGATGGATGCATCGCAGTTTTCATACGTCTTTCAGAGGCAGTTCGTGGCAAATGTAGAGTGGCGGCCAGTAGCGGATCTGAAAGCTCATTTAGGATGGGCGGTGGCTGAGCGGTTGACCTGTTGGCCTCCCACCAAGGCGAACCGGGCTCAATCCCCGGCCGACCTCTCCCGGTTTTTAGCATGTGGGAATCGTGCCGGACGATGCCGCTAGTCAGTGGGTTTTCTCGGGATTTTCTTTTTACCTCGTCCTTTCATTCCGGCGCTGCTCCATACTCACATCAATCTCCCTCGTCGGCTCTCAAGACATCGCTGTTGGGAGCCACTCACTCATTTTGGAGGGGGTCTACTTGAGAAGTGGGGCACTGTGCATTGCGTTCAAACCTCATTAACTTGTGGATAGGCTTTCTGAATAATTTTTAAAATGTCCTCTACAAAATGTATGTATTAATACTTCTTTATAAACAATTTGTTTAGTTTCAAGAATAATTTCATTTTATCAATGAGCCCCGTAGCATCTCTTATATCCGTCACAGGTGGTGTCGGAGACATAGGCTAAAAATGAGGTAGACCGCTTTTTAATCTTCTGCGCATGTACCCAAAATTGACCTACCCCAAAGTAACACAACTGATGGTGTTTATTTATATCTTAATTTTCAAAAGACAAGCACTTTTACATTAATGAAATACTTTCACCAATTTGAATGCAATCTAGCTGCATTCCAAATTAGATAGATGAAGTATACGAACATCTCAAAGCACTTGTTTATTAAAACAGTTGTTCTAACCTCGAATCCAATCCACGCCGTTTCCGCTAGTCGTGTTGGCGGAAAAGCAGTTCAATGTTGGGACACGGAGATTGGTCGCGCGCAGCCAGCGAGGTCGGTCTACCTCATCCCCCAGTCCGTGGTCGGAGAATTGTCACGGCGAAGAGGGCTCGAGAGTCTCACCTGTGAGGTAGAAGATGGCCGGCCAGCCGAGGTTGCCCGCCACCAGTCCCGACATGGACAGCCCCACGATGTCGCCCCACGGGATGCCGGAGCACGCGAAGGCCACGTGACGACTCCTCTCGTGGACGGGCACCCACCGGCCCCACAGCAGCTCGATGCTGGCCGACAGGAACCCCTGCCACACACCCCCCACCAACTACACACAAACCCTCAACACTTCCCACATTTCTACTCAACACGTAATTTTTTTTTTTCGAAAAAACTTTTTGTGGCAAAATTTTTTTTTATTGAAAAAAAAAAATGTCAGTAAACTTCTTAAAATCTAATGGAAGTTATTAACCTACACACGTAATGGAAAATTTATTTACCATACGTCAGGCTGCAAATATGAGATTGTTGGAACATTGCTGCTATACTAAATTGGGAACTTTACTACGCAATTGACTGTTTCCTATGTTTGTGTTGAAAAATTACAATTTATGTATTGAAAAATACTTTTCCGGACGTCTTTTACCAATACACACTCTTGACCTGAAACAGTGAGTAAAAACCAGTGAAAATGGCTCGACTNAACAGTGAGTAAAAACCAGTGTAAATGGCTCGACTGGTAATCAGCGTCAGATAACTAATTAATACGATGGCTGAATTTCGCTGATTTATTTGTGATTTCCACTGAATGCCGAGAATTCCAGTGCCATAAGTCACTTTTTTACAGTATTTGCTTGATTCGCCAGTCGGCAGTAGCTTATCAACTGACTTTCAGTGAATGTTATTTCACTAACAGNTTTACAGTATTTGCTTGATTCGCCAGTCGGCAGTAGCTTATCAACTGACTTTCAGTGAATGTTATTTCACTAACAGATATCACTGATTCGGGCGTAGAGTGCACGTATTCACTGGTGTGGTAATTTTCGAACTATTTCTTAGAGTGCATTTTCTTCATGCCTTTACGGATGGCTAACGCATTTTTTGTACACAGCGTTGCTTTTTCGGGGTAGTCGCTGGAATTCACTGTTGGAGTGGTAGAAATCACATTTACCCAGTCAAAAAAAAAGGGGGGGGGAATACAGTCAGTAGTAACGATAAAACTGCAGACATGAATGCATTTTGTTGAACACGAACAAGCACTCCGGTATTTTCGTGAAAAATATCTTATACCTTCTCTCGCTTACTGGTATTCAATATTAGCGAGAAGTGAGTCGCCAAGTTNTATTTTCGTGAAAAATATCTTATACCTTCTCTCGCTTACTGGTATTCAATATTAGCGAGAAGTGAGTCGCCAAGTTCTGTCAGTGCAGGAACACCAATTCTCTCCAACTTTGTATATCCACCTTCGTTTTGAATCACGCCATAGAGCACCACAGAGTAAATGAATATTCGGACACGAAAATGGCGTGGCGGTTCCCTTGATGTGGGCGTACTCATTCTCTGATTGGCTGTGCGAGGGTCTGGGAATGGGCCTTGTGTCTGATTTGCTGCCGCGTACTGCGAAATGTACCCTACTGGCTGGGGCTACTGGCTGGCAAGTAAGTCACCAGGCGCTGATAGGCGAATGACTTTCCGACATCTTGCTGGCTAGTGACGCCATTTTGGTGGCGTGTGCAGCTGGAGTTTGTGGAATAAGCGGCTATTTCACCTGTGCAGTCTTATTTACTTTGTGGTCGTACTGTACGGTGGTGGTTATTGACTGGATTTCAGTATGTACTTTACCATGTTAAATGTAAATCAATCAGTTTACTTACATGCGAAATATAGTATATGATCTGTGATGTTAATTTTAGCAGTTATACATCAATTATTTGTATTAGCGAAATTAAATTGTCGGTGTGCTGTAGTGTGTTATTCCTGATAAACGCATGCGATAAAAGAAAATATATTCATGCGAGATTTTTCTTCAAGTTCAGGAAACATCGTATTAAAGCAGCATGGAATACACCCAATCACAGAGCCCAATCTTTTATATTAATTTTTTTTTTTTGCTATGTACATGATCTGTGATGAAGGGTTCAATTGCTTTCGGTGTTCCTTAGTAGTTCATAAAATAAATNGGAGCACGCGAAGGCCACGTGACGACTCCTCTCGTGGACGGGCACCCACCGGCCCCACAGCAGCTCGATGCTGGCTGACAGGAACCCCTGCCACACACCCCCCACCAACTACACACAAACCCTCAACACTTCCCACATTTCTACTCAACATGTAATTTTTTTTTTCGCAAAAACTTTTTGTGGCAAGATTTTTTTTAATTGAAAAAAAAAATATTTCAGTAAACTTCTTAAAATCTAATGGAAGTTATTAACCCACACACGTAATGGAAAATTTATTTACCATACGTCAGGCTGCAAATATGAGATTGTTGGAACATTGCTGCTATACTAAATTGGGAACTTTACTACGCAATTGACTGTTTCCTACGTTTGTGTTGAAAAATTACCATTTATATATAGAAAAATACTTTTCCGGTCGTCTTTTTCCAATACACACTCTAAACCTGTAACAGTGAGTAAAAACCAGTGTAAATGGCTCGACTGGTAATCAGCGTCAGATAACTAATTAATACGATGGCTGAATTTCGCTGATTTATTTATGATTTCCACTGAATGCCGAGAATTCCAGTGCCATAAGTCACTTGTTTACAGTATTTGCTTGATTCGCCAGTCGGCAGTAGCTTATCAACTGACTTTCAGTGAATGTTATTTCACTAACAGATATCACTGATTCGGGCGTAGAGTGCACGTATTCACTGGTGTGGTAATTTTCGAACTATTTCTTAGAGTGCATTTTCTTCATGCCTTTACGGATGGCTAACGCATTTTTTGTACACAGCGTTGCTTTTTCGGGGTAGTCGCTGGAATTCACTGTTGGAGTGGTAGAAATCACATTTACCCAGTCAAAAAAAAAGGGGGGGGGAATACAGTCAGTAGTAACGATAAAACTGCAGACATGAATGCATTTTGTTGAACACGAACAAGCACTCCGGTATTTTCGTGAAAAATATCTTATACCTTCTCTCGCTTACTGGTATTCAATATTAGCGAGAAGTGAGTCGCCAAGTTTTGTCAATGCAGGAGCACCAATTCTCTCCAACTTTGTATATCCACCTTCGTTTTGAATCACGCCACAGCGCACCACAAAGTAAATGAATATTCGGACACGAAAATGGCGTGGCGGTTCCCTTAATGTGGGCGTACTCATTCTCTGATTGGCTGTGCGAGGGTCTAGGAATGGGCCTTGTGTCTGATTTGCTGCCGCGTACTGCGAAATGTACCCTACTGGCTGGGCTACTGGCTGGCAAGTAAGTCACCAGGCGCTGATAGGCGAATGGCTTTCCGACATCTTGCTGGCTAGTGACGCCATTTTGGTGGCGTGTGCAGCTGGAGTTTGTGGAATAAGCGGCTATTTCACCTGTGCAGTCTTATTTACTTTGTGGTCGTACTGTACAGTGGTGGTTATTGACTGGATTTCAGTCTGTACTTTACCATGTTAAATGTAAATCAATCAGTTTACTTACATGCGAAATATAGTATATGATCTGTGATGTTAATTTTAGCAGTTATACATCAATTATTTGTATTAGCGAAATTAAATTGTCGGTGTGCTGTAGTGTGTTATTCCTGATAAATGCATGCGATAAAAGAAAATATATTCATGCGAGATTTTTCTTCAAGTTCAGGAAACATCGTATTAAAGCAGCATGGAATACACCCAATCACAGAGCCCAATCTTTTATATTAATTGTTTTTTTGCTATGTACATGATTTGTGATGAAGGGTTCAATTGCTTTCGGTGTTCCTTAGTAGTTCATAAAATAAATNTTTTTTTGCTATGTACATGATCTGTGATGAAGGGTTCAATTGCTTTCGGTGTTCCTTAGTAGTTCATAAAATAAATGCAAGAAAAATTTGTGTGTACGTGAAAATGCTCGACAGTTAGTAGGCTATGTATCAGAATGAATTAAAGAAAACTCTGCTCTTATTTGCTGAAAGGAGGCATTTAACTCTTTGTACTCTTCTATTCCAGTTTGGAGGCTTTGACGTGTCACTATTGTTTTATTCGCAATAGTCACACATGTCCATATATGTCCATGGTGTGTCTCGTGATTTTTTTTATTGTCGTAATAATTTTTACACGTCCCATGCCAAAAACAACCTTTTTAAGTTCCTTTTTTGCAAACAACCCAGTGAAATCAGGCTGTAACCAAACCACTGCATTAATTAATCATATTTATGTATTTAGCCACAATTTCGCCAGCATAAGTACCCCAAATTATTAATCTATTTTCTCAATACATTATCAGATTTATGTATTTAGACTGTAAGGAAGGACTCCCATTGACGTTATTGTCAATTATGAGCATGAGAATGCACTAAATACTAGAAGGAGTGAACTCCTTACTCGTGCTTGGTCGATGCGTTTGAAGGTTTGAGTGCATTGCGTAGGCACTCGGTAGTTAACACGTAGATGCTCCAAGACTGGATGCTCCACAGGATGTGTGGAGACTGACGAGGAACTCACCTCGGCAAAGCACTCGGTTATGACCAGGTGGATCGAAATACTGAAGAAGAAAACTCACCTCTAGAAGGCACTTAGTTATCACAAAGTTGCCGTACAAATGCTGCGTAGAGGACTCACCTCCACAANAAAACTCACCTCTAGAAGGCACTTAGTTATCACAAAGTTGCCGTACAAATGCTGCGTAGAGGACTCACCTCCACAAGTTATTTTGCTGTCACCCGGATGACTGGAAGAGCAGGGAGGTAAAATACTTGGACCATGAATTTCAGAGGCATATAACACGTCAAAATTATGTACTTTAGAATGACTTACGTTTGGACTTTAGTTGTTATGGCATGCCCTGGACGACTAAGAGCTAGTAGCCCACAGGAATAAATATCATTGCAGTGCAGTATCATGTGCAACCCCGACAAAAGAAAAGAACCACCTTTCACCACGGCAGCAGTCAGTAAATATACAATTGTGCCCCGAGTAATTAAAGAATTATAGGCCGACGCGACGCCTGGTTGATCTGTGGAATTCACTAACCACTAGTTATGACCTCGTGGACGCGCAAGAACCAGGGAAGAAAGACGCCTCCGCAAGACACTGTGTCATGACTAGTGGAACGTCGGAAGAATAAGGAGATGGGTTTACCTCGGCAAGAAACTTGATAATGATCAGGCGGATGCACAAAGACTTGGGAGCTAGTGCACGTCTACAAGGCGGTGGTCGGGAGTCCAAATGGAAGAACTGGCCTGGTCGCGACCAGGTGAGTGCAGGGTGTGGTGGGGGCTCACCTCTGCGAGTCCCTCGGCGAGGCGCACGGCCATGAGCAGGTGGAGGTGAAGCCTGGCGACGGCGGGCGTGAGAAGCGTGGTGACGGACGTGAAGGCGATTCCCCAGCCGAACAGCCTGTGGCCGCCCAGCCTCGCGGCGAGGATCCCCCCGGGGATCTGCGTCACCGTGTAGCCGTAGAAGAAGACGCTCAGCAGCAGGCCCTTGGTGCGCGCGTCCCAGTCGAACTCACGCTCCTGCACACCGCCACCAACTCTCCGTCCGTCAACGAATAATTGTCCATTCGTGGTTACTTCCATTCAAAAAACCCTGCTCAAGTTCTACTTTCTGCCTGTTCCTCCGCCTCGTGCAAACAAACATTGACTAAGTCTGAAAGNCAAAAAACCCTGCTCAAGTTCTACTTTCTGCCTGTTCCTCCGCCTCGTGCAAACAAACATTGACTAAGTCTGAAAGGTACGCTTAAGTGATAAACGCACTGCATTTGTGCGCACTCTGTTTACTAATATTTCGCACGAGAACTATTTCTTACTGGGCATTACCAACACATCCTATTTAGTCTCTGTTTTTAGTCATATTAATTAGAAATACAATAATATAATTTATAGATAAAATATAAGTAAAAATTCAATTTAATTAAAAATGAGGTGCTCATAATAAAACGCTTGTGATACAAGGCATATTTAGGAAACAACCAAACACGTGATACATGGCGTGATTTTTTAAAGGTTTGATTTAAAAAAAAAGTGTGACGATGCTGCGAATAATCTATAGACAGAGGGCAGTTATCGTTTTTTACTAATTAAGTTTGCACCATAGAAAGGAATCATTTAGACCGTGTGGGAANACTGCATTTGTGCGCACTCTGTTTACTAATATTTCGCACGAGAACTATTTCTTACTGGGCATTACCAACACATCCTATTTAGTCTCTGTTTTTAGTCATATTAATTAGAAATACAATAATATAATTTATAGATAAAATATAAGTAAAAATTCAATTTAATTAAAAATGAGGTGCTCATAATAAAACGCTTGTGACACGTGGCATATTTAGAAAACAACCAAACACGTGATACATGGCGTGATTTTTTAAAGGTTTGATTTAAAAAAAAAGTGTGACGATGCTGCGAATAATCGATAGACAGAGGGCAGTTATCGTTTTTTACTAATTAAGTTTGCACCATAGAAAGGAATCATTTAGACCGTGTGGGAATTATCTTAAGACCTAAACCATGTTTAACAAGTAAATTAAAATCCAAAGCAGGAACATATTCCTGTCATTAGTGTGTGCGCACGCCTATGTATCGCTGGCGTTGTCTGCAAGACTGCCAGTGTGCGTGGAGACTCGTCGAGTCAGCTCACGCAGAGCGCAGGCCAAAACAGCGGCGCCCGAGACCGCAGGTGAAGGAGCGAGCGACCTGTGTTGGTCGAGGGACAAGGACTCACGTAGACGACGGTGCCGTTCTCGGCGCAGAGAGGGCGCTCGTCCGTCATGGCGACCACGGCGACGTTCATGTTGACCCGCAGGACGACCTTGATCATGTGGCCGAAGAAGGCGAGCAGCGTGAGCACGTGCCGCCGCCGCCTCCACAACTTCCACGCCGCCCCCAGCCCGTCGCCGGAGGCCGCCGCCGTCCCCTCTCCTTCCCTGCAGCATGCCAACACCAACGTCATATGCCCAGCCCTCTTAACTACAACTGCCTGTAGCCGACCGGGTTCCGTTCCCGGCGGGGTCACTCCCGGGCTTTCGCACTTTGGANCCTCTTAACTACAACTGCCTGTAGCCGACCGGGTTCCGTTCCCGGCGGGGTCACTCCCGGGCTTTCGCACTTTGGAAAACGTTCCCGTTGGGCGACGAGCTTTCTCGGGGATATCACGTTTCCTCCGCTCTTTCATTCCGGCGCTGCTCCGTACTCACTTCACTTCACTCTCGTCATCTCTCAAGACCTCGTTGTTAAGAGCCGCCCAAATCTTTTCACTCCACTCCACCATCGCAATTAAGGTTCGCACCACATTTGTCACACTCAATCCAATGAAAAAGTTTATTACTGGCTGGCTGAAATCCAACGGATTTGCCGAGTTATCCCAGCCAAATAACCTTTCATATATTAACAGATAATACGATCTACAATTGCTCGTTTCAGTTCTAAAAATATTGTAGTTTTTATTCACTTCAATTAGTTGATGCTATAAAGTTATTTTAAGATCCTCAGAAACATTAACAAAACATTAAACTACATAATTGCGAATTTTGTTTTCAGCGGTAAAGAAATTTTCGTTTTTAGTGTAGCTAGGGTTACACCCGGGAATAATGTTTTAAGTGTTAAAATAACCAGATTCTCATAGGTGGTTCAGTTAATTGATAAAATAGCTTCTCACACAGGCGTTAGTCAGTATAGAATGCGAGCTGCACGCATGTAAATAAATCAACGTGAGCATTAGTTTTAATACACGAAGCTGGACACTTGTCGTAAGAAATGTGGTTTAAGTTTCAAGGAATGTGGATGACTTCCAGGCATGACAGTACTGCAAATAATATAAGCTAATATGATCGAAAAATTGCAAAGGGTACAACCAAATAATATATGGATGCAAATCAAACTCATTATTACAATGTAATTGTAATTTAAGTACTAGTAACACGGTTTAAGATTTAAATATTTGTTTTATATGTATTTTGTTAGAATGAATGGCATGCAGCAAAGATTCATTTTATAAAATCCGTTTATAAAACTTACAGCATGTGTAAATAAAATAAATGTTCAGTTATTGTGTGTAAAAACCAGGACATTTCGCAGTTGACAAAGAAGGACATTCCAAGACTTCATTTGGTCTTTCGCATCCCGCAGGACAGTGCTGTGAAAAAAGGACTTTCCTGCGAAAAGCAAGTCGTCTGGTCACCTTACAATAAATGCAAGCTTCACGCATGTAGGCACGCATGTAGGCACGCATGTAGGCCCGCAAGAAGGCACGCAAGTAGGCACGCATGTAGGCACGCATGTAAGTACGCAGGTAGGCACGCATGTAGGCACGCATGTAGGCCCGCAAGTAGGTACGCATGTAGGCACGCATGTAGGCCCGCATGGTATGTTTGTAACCTATTAATTAGAGACCTGCAGAATTAGCCTCATAGTTTGGTGACTATGCTAGACTTTCCTGCCGTATACAGTTAATACCTTAAAACAATCCGTAATTTCATTGGTTGTTAGTTTCCGTACCAAGTTAGTTACCTGAGTGACTGCGTTGCATGGGGTAGGCCGCTGTACCGTTCAACTTATATTATTGGACAGAAGAGCCCTTCGAGGCGTGGCTCACGAACTGTCGACCAACGGCAAGAAGTCAAACGAGCGTATATAGGTAACGATTTATCGTGGGAAAAGTTTGCTTAGTAGGATTCGACGTACTGTGCACGTGTCAGACAGTTTCCTTTCGGTATTGGCTATTAGTGCATGTATATAAAGTTACTATTCAATTTCACTGGCTCAATGAGAACTTTGATACCCTATAGTAGAAAGTTTGTGATCGGTTTGCAAATAACTAGGCTGTATCAAAATCTGATTAATTCGACTATGAAAGGATTAAGGTAAAAGTCAAGTGGGAGGTAGTGTGATTCTCTGTCGCCCAGAGTGCACTGCCAACTGATTTGTAAATACTTCCAAACCATCCGCTAGATGGCACCACAGTCGTATTCACCCCTCCTTCCTAGCTCATTCTCAGACAGCTTGTCATCCATTCACATAACCACGAAGTGTCAGTGAGCAGGCCAGGTTACCCGCCCTCCTCTCTGACCCGTCGCCTCTAGCAGATTACTCTCTGCGATAACAACAATATGTTTGAGGGCTAACAGCAAGACTACGAGCAAAGGGAGGCTTGCCTGAGCGAGCCGGTTTGAGTAACGGCACATTGAGTGGTGCGCGCTGACGTCACTATGGCACAGCGACTGGCTAGTCGAGACTGCAGTTAAGGGTAAAACTTGTATACAATATTTGTTTGCACGTTGGTACAGCTACTGTTTTGCAATAGACATCAAACATATTATTTTCTTTTGTATATTTATATTGCTGTCACGAAAGAGATTTTTATAAAAATAAAATCGTCATTAGGTTATGCAAGAAAAAGTTAATTGAACATCGTGTTTCATACTCATGGAATCATTCCTCAGAATATCCCCCTGGAATTATCTGAAGATAACTGACAAATATTAGTCAGGCCTAATAAAATAAATGTACTCAAATTATATATACACAAATCTGTGGGCCTTTACAGTCACATCCACGACAACGACGAGACATTAAGAAAAATCCGCTTTAATGTGTGATTGTGGTTCACAGCGACAATAAACTAGCGAATTTCCTGTTTGTATGGGCATAATACCGCAAATATGCAACACGGATATGGCGTTGGAAATACAAACAGCATACTAAATAATGTAAAAACGCTCAGGTATAATCACGTGTTGACAACGAAGCAGGGGCCCAATTTTTTTTAACTATCGGAATAAATTTTCTAGCTGATTGTTCCGATACTTCCATTCCGGTAACGAGTGTTGCGATGCCAAAATATGAATTGTTGAGACGACCAGTAACTGTCGAAATAAAATGTGTAAGATTTTTGAAGAATCGATTTTACAACTTGGCATCGTTGCATTTCGTGTGTCGTCAGCGAAGCCGAACCAATCATGTTAAATCTGTTGTAGTATGAAAATTTGCTTTAAAATACAGTAACATCTATTTTATTTATTTGTAGATAATCCGGGATAAGTAATTGCAACTACCTTAAAAAAAATAAACTATCTACAGTGGCGACGAAACTATTAACTGATATATTATAAATAATGAAGTCATACATTGGCAATCCAAAGGAACTCTTATATTTTTCATGCAGATGTGTTTTCAAAGAAATGTTGACGCAAAAAATTTGCGCAATTTTCCAGTGTGTTTAAGTATACAGCAACTTAGAGCCTGCGGCTAGATGACAAAGTGAATTTGCAGGTCCCGTCTAATAAGTACTCCAAATTTTTCTTCCGCTACAAAAAACAGCTGTAGCACGATGTAGCAGTTTTTCTGTTATCAGTTATCTTCACGATAACGTATTTACATATTCGACCTGGCTTCCCAGAATTCGGTAATTTTGACACTAAACAACCGTTATTCGCGTGCAACGAGTAAGCGCATGCTAAAAATAGCGAAACCAATCATGAGAGCCAAACGGCGTTACAGTCTTTCTAAATTTATCTTCCCGCAAAATATTTTAACGAAATATTATTGCCCCACAGCTCTAAATGCGATCTGGAAAAACTCGCAAGTTTAATAACCTGCAGGCTATACTCACTGTTCCTCTGCATAATTAAGCATTATTGACTAAAGCCACAGTGATTAGCTAGTTCTTGTTTTCGTGAATGACAGTTAGTGACTCAGATTACATTAACTGGAAAAATAAACGACACGTGAAAATGTTTGATACTCTGATAATAATACATTTTGTTTGAAACGCCTATCTTTAAAATTAAGACGCACTGAGGCGAAATCTCCTCAACATGGGATTTCCTATTTGAATTTCACAGCTGCTAGCAGGCAGGCCGTGCCCTTAATTGTGAGCCGCTTCCAGAACGTCATCGAATTAACGTGCGACTTTGTATGGACGCTAGGCACAGAGTAATTAAGAATACAGAGGTGAAACAGCTGCTTATTTCGTGGACTCCAGCCGCACACGCCAACAAAATGGCGTCACTAGCCAGCAAACTGTTCGAACGCTGTTCACCAATCAGCGCCTGCTAACCTACTCGCCAGCCACGGCAGCATAGCCAATAGCCAACCGTTCGCAGCACAATGGAAAAAAAAAATACTTCGTGGCTGCCAGAAATTATTTTGTTGGCATTCACCCTACCAAATTTTTTTGTGGTGAACACAACATATTTTCGTTGTCACCACTACATGTTTGTGGCCATTAATTATATATTTTGTGGTGGCCACAGAAATTGTTGTGTCCACCACAAAAAAAAAATTTAGAAAGGTGAATACCAAGAAAACATTTTGTGGCCTCTACAAAGGGTTTTTTTTTTTTTCAGTACGTGCAGTAGCCAATCAGATGCAAAGCCTGTTCCCAGAGCCTCGCGCAGCCAGTCAGAGAATGGGTACGCCTACATCCATAGAACCGCCACGTAATTTCGTCTCTGTGCGCTTATCTATAGGGACACCTGTTTATCGCGAAAAGATTTCAGGACAAGTTCTGTTCCAACGAACTATAGTTCAGAACCACTTTCGTGATTGGATCATTCGAATTGCTACGCGTCTTACATGCCTGCGCGCCAATCGCGGGCGGTCAGTATCGGAGAAACTTAATCCTGATTGGCTCACTCATGTATAGGCTAATTCACTGTATAGTGAGCACTTTTGGGATATCTCTCAGTTGGAATAATAGTCAATAAATATATTTTATTTTAGCCTTAGACGTAAACTTCTGAGTGCGGTGGAATATATACACTGCGTTTATTACTTAAATGGCAATATTTATTTAAAAATTGTGGTTAAAGGAAAAGAAATGACTGAAAGAAAAAAGTAACTAGGGCCTCGAAAGTACTCACTTTACCGTGAACAGCCTATAACTAGATACCTGAAAAAGTGGCGAGTTCAATGACCTGCAGGCTATACTCTATAGCCTTATGTACAGAGATGCCGATATCAACTGCACATTGGTTGTCTGCCGTCACAGCGGAAGGCGAAGGTTGGGCCAGCCTTCTCCAGGAGGTGTCAAACACCGCGTTGACCAATGGTTGACATTTTTACTAACACGCATATTTTGAATTCTAGCTTGTCCCGAAATTAATCCGCGAATTTTTCATGTCTCTACCTATAACAGACTGTGTGCACATAGGATACTGGAGTCTAACTTCCACGTTTTCGCGATAAACAGGCGGCCCTACTTATCGACTATATGCCCTGGCCGTGAGCAGTGCGAGTACTTACATCAGGTGCGAGCGCAAGAGCAGTGCCGGGTCGAAGGATGAAGTGACGAGCTTGCGACGGCGCGGCGGGCGGCCGCGAAGACACTGCCGAGAGACGCTCGCGAGGCGCCTGGCGTCCTCCCAAGGACTGCGGACGAGGACAATGCCGCTTCCTCCCGCGCTCCTCGTAGTCCCACGCCATTATCCAATTGCGAACTAGCTGTGGCCGACCGCTAAATCGACACGCCCGGCCTCCGTGAGGCAGTCCTGCTACCCGCCGCACCTCCGCACGCTGGCGAGAGCCGTGACGGTGTCGCCGAGTGTAATAAGCTAATTCACGGTAAAGTGACCACTCCTTAAGGCCCCCGTCTACCTAGCGCTTGTTTCCGCGTTCGAGGCAGAGAAGCGCGGGAGCGATAAGGGCGACTCTGCCACGCGCATCAAGTGCGCCATCGCCGCTAAGGAAGAAATAAATAAAAAATGTAATATGGCGGATGACACGGGTTCTTAAGGCCCTCCCAACAGGCATTAACCGCCAGTAAATATATTTTATTGCATCCTCTGACGTTAACTTTTGAGAGTGGTGAAATGTGTACACAGTGTCCATTAGTCACATGGCATTGTTTACATTAAGAAGGGCGGAAATATAGAAATTGGATGAAAGTAAAAAATTTTGGCAGGGCCTTAAAAAGTGCTCACTTCATCGTGAATAGCCTATAGGTAAAAACACAGACACGAGATGGCGTGGTGGTTCCTTTCAATTGGGCGTACTTATTCTCTAATTGACTGCGCGAGGCTCCGGGAACGGGCCTTGCATCTGATTGGCTACTCCGTATTGCGGAAGTTTCCTTATTGGCTGGGCTGTATAGGCCGCTTATATCGCGACATTCCAGACACACACGCCAGCAAAACTGTATCACGTGCCAGCAAAATGTTGGAATGCCGTTCGCCAATCAGTGCCGGGTAACCTACCTGCCAGCCGACAGCCTAGCCAATTGAAAAGAAGCGCCTCGCCATCTCGGGCCTGTGTTCTTACTCATTGGCTGGAACAAACCTTTCTCTCAGTGCAACGGCAACGTCAGCCACGTTTCCCAGATATGAAAATCCGGGTGACCCCGCAAGAAATCGAACCCGGTTCGCCTAGGTGGGAGGCGGGTATACGCCACCACAGAGTACTTAATAACACCTCCAGCTAACGTGACGTACGACCGGACACATGCTCCATGCTCCAAGCCGGTGCTCTGACATCGACATCAAGACCCTCGCAATCAGATCCGCTAGTAGCCTGAGGTACTGTCCTCTCCTCAGCTGTCTAGAGAGAACCTCGGACGGAGTCTGCCAATCGTCACGTGATAACATTACCTTGCTTGACGAAACCTGGACGACGCGGATGCCTGACGGTACGATGTTGCACCAGTCTCAATTTGTTGTTGCGTTGGCGAGACGGAAGTGAAGGTTAATATGGCGCAGCGGCAGTCGCAAGGGCGGGGGGAGGGGGGAGTGTCCCGAGAAAACCCGCCGTTGAATAAAACAATGTATGTTTGGCGCAACCAAATTAATTGTTTGTACGCGGGCTATTAAACACGTTGTTGTTGAAACCAAATTTTTAGTTTTCCTTATTTGGATACCCGTAATTGCAAGATTTGATTGGTACAACTAAACATTTGGTTGGATCCACGTACATTAAACAGTTTCGTTTATTATTAAAAATAAGTAGAACGTCGGCGAGTTTCGGACTCTGGATCATGTACACCCGAACGCTACGCCCTGTCGACTTCAGCTTAAGTTACTCCTGATGAAGTAAGAAAGTCCTTAAATACATGCATCTCAAATGCAGGACAACTTACGTAAATAAATATTCCA
>NQII01006365.1:0-13493 GCA_002778355.1 Clitarchus hookeri
GTCTGTATCACCCACATGTTTTACTCTCTTGTCTTACACCCTGATCTGTCTTACACCCTGGTCTGTCTCATACCCGGGTCTGTTTCATATTCCAGCCTGTCTCAACCCTTTTCTCACAATCCTGTCTATTACTCCTTGACCTGCCACTCATTCCTTTCTCGCACTCAGATACTTTTTCATTTGAGGGTCTGTTTGTTTACCCTTCTAAATACTCAACTCCCCCACGCAAGAAATAATATCTATGGATTAGAAAATTCCATGAACTCAGCGATCTGCAGGCTACAGTTCTACAAATTGAAGCCAAAAAATGGTATAGACTAGTCTGTACATTGCAGTGGCCATGTGCCCATCATCCGCTATATATGCATGTAAAGTGACAATTAACTCAAAGAACTGTTTGCTCTCTGAGGGTGGCAGGTTAAATCATGTTTTAAGTGAATTTCAATGCGGTATTGTTACAGGAGCTTATGAGATGGCTCATACTATTTGTCAATACAGAAAAAGTTCAGATGTTCACATTATTTTCGAAAAAGAAAAAAAAAAGAAAAAAGAAAAAAAAGGAGTACATAAAATACAAAAAATTAGGCAAGACATCGAAATGTAAAACAGTAGTGTGGCCATTGTGAGATTCTCTTTAAACTTGATCAGCATTGGTTGTCAAAACTCTTTTCAAGCGACAGGCGTGCAACACTACTGCAAATAGCACGACAACTGAATGCTGACGTTTGGAAGAACATTGACAGGAGGACTATGCAACGAACCTTGCATGTCATGGGTTTTAGAAGCCGATGCAGGATTCGAGTACCATTGAAACTGCATGACAAGAGCTCTGTGGTCACCAATATTACCACTACACTGGAGAAAATCAGCAATGAAGTGAGAACAGAGCAGTTCTGTAATCGGGCTAAGGGGAGGAGTTTTCAGACTTCGGTCCTAGTATCAGAATGTTCCGTTAATTTATCATACTTCTGTTTGTTGCTGGGAACAATCTAAATATTACTGAGGTTGTTATACTGATGGTACAATCTGTTCTGAAAAAAAACAGGTTGCTCTCTTTTAGGAACTACATGTCTATTATCATGTCTATTAACATGTCCTTTATCAATACTTCGACTGTACCAAGAACGCACTAGATTGCTGTCTCCTTACAACAGTCTAGACGGATGGTGAATACAGAAATTCGGCCCCTACAAATATATTATTTTCTCAGTATGCACACTTGAATGATAAAATGTTTAAACCGATTTGACTAGTCGTGATCCCAACTGATGACTGGGGAAGATATGTTGGCATGTAAATAAGGGACTGTACTGGTGATTTCATAATGGCATGGGCTGTGTTCATTTGACACGCAAAAGTTCCCGTCACATGTCTACATACCTCTCTGACTAGTAAACGTGATGTGCACAGCATCTCGGAAGTGTCGCATCCATTCATGTCCTTCGTTCTTCCTGATATGTTTGGTCTTTTGCGATATCACAGCGCTCCACCGCGCTCGTCCGGAGGTACCAAATAATGTTTGGAGGAAGACCGATACGAACTTGGGGTCAGACACTGCACCCTCGTGGGGTCAGACACTGCCCCCTCGTCTACCTAACTAGACTGTGGAAGAGTGTAGCTGGGGTACCCTCCGCGACAATATCACCTTAGAATGATACACAATGAAGACCGTGCTTAAGGAGGTATGTGCTCGTTGTCTGCAGGATACGTCATAAAGACACCGTAGAGCGCTCATGGCTCGTCTGTTTGTGTAGTTATGTTATCCACAAGTGGACCAATACCGTACTAGATGCACTAAGAATAAAACATGGTTGTAGGAACTATCTAGACTGTTAGAATAGGGACAGACATCTAATGGGTTGCAGGCCCCTCAAAGTATTGTTAACATGTGTAGTAATACACACAGAACTGTTGTATTCCTCTATGTGATTGTATTAGTTACAGCAGTTACTATAGCAGAGTACCGCGTCCCTACTACAAAACATAACCAATTCAGAAATATCTTAACTGTTTCCACAACAATCAGAATTGTAACAATCTCACAGTTAGCTTGTACTGAACAGTTCTGCAATCGGGTTTGAAGATAGCAGCAACAGAATATTCAGTTATGTTATTATAATCCTACTTGTTGTAACGCTCCAAATATTGTTGTGTTATCTGTTTTGTAGTAGGTAGTAATGCAGTGTTCTGCATACGTACATAAGTAAATACAATCATACACAGAAATAAAACTAACAGTTATGTTGATATTACTATATATGTAAACAGTATTTAGATGGTTCCTGTAAATATATATTTGTTCCAGTGTGGAGGTTACAGTTTTCCGGCTCGACAGCCAGTACGTTTATACCTTCAGCCGAAACCTTAGTTTCGGAAACCCAAGTTTCCAAAATAAGATTTAAAGTGTTTACACCGTCATACGAAACTCCGTTTTGGAAACTTGTGTTTCGTCTGTTGTTATATACCGAAAATCACTAGTATAAAAAATTAAAAAAAAAAAAAAAAAAAAAAAAAAAAAAAAAAAAAAAACATTAATCTGTTTTATTATGGTGATACGAAAGGAGACAAATTTGACAGAAAATCATAAAAATGACAAAACGTTTTTTAAAGTTGCATTCATTGCTCGATAAAACATAATAAAAAATGGTATTCCGTAACTTTATTTAAAATGCGACATACTTAGTGTGTATTAGTTATTTCCGTACCTACAGCAAAATTATGTGATCATTTTGCATTTACCCACATTATTTTCAACCAATTAAACATCTTGTTTTACACTTTAATATATCCTAGTTGTACATTTAATACCATATTCACAAACAAAACCGACGTTTCTTTGTTTATACCGCGCACGAAACCTAAGATTCTACTCTAAACTTGAATGACAAACCTCGGTTTCGAGATACGGCGAAACTTCACTTTGGCGGCGTTTATACAGCACACGAACTCTGCTTTCCGAAACCCAGGTTACCGAAACTCTGGTTTCAGGTTTCGGTATAAACGTACTGAGTGTACACAGTCAAGCCTCAGCTATTTTTCACTTACTCCATTGCGTTTGGCCAGCGTGCGGTTATTCATGAATTTAGTAAAGCGATGTTTAGTTTATACTTCTTATCCACCGTTCAGCTGTCCACAGTCTCACGTACATCTGTGTACCTGAAGACCGATATCACACTGGAACACAGCTGCTAACAAATGTGTCACTGTTAGCAAAATATTTATGTAATCATTATAAATAAAAAGAAACAAACTTTCTTAACTACTAATTTAGAACACAATTTTGATAGGTGTTAATAGTTGTAACTAGTTTGTACAATTCGTTGCTTAGTTGTAGTTGAGTAGTAGTATCCTGAGTTGTAGCTTTTGCTCAAATGAATCCGCAAAATTATCTGTTCTGTAACAACAGTTGCTCATTTGAACTCTCAGTTACTGACAATGTGTGTGACGTGAATGCGTACACGGTACATGTTAACTCAGTCGGCGCATTTGTGTCCAAAGTTGCCAATCAACATACATTTCGGGAATTATAGCGATATGCAGTACTGAAGAACACTGTTACAGACGTTTATTTCTTAAATTATTATTTACTGTACTCAGAAAAATTCCTCCTCAAAGTTTTTTCGGGCACCTTAAAACTTATATAATGGCTTAAGGAATGAATGCGCAAGAGTACACAATATTTGTTAAACTAATTTTGCTAATGCTATAAAAAGTGTTACGTAGATTTCCTCTATATTCACATCAGCTCACTGGCTTTAAAAACTCCTGTAAAGTGCAATGGTCAATGGTTAGCATGCTTCTAAGTTTCATACACTCTTCAGGAACGTGTATTTACCATCAGTTTTATTCACATAAGTTATTATCATTAATTTGTTTTAATTACTAATTATTGTTTACACTTTATTCTATGAGGTTAACCTAGTGACGGATTATGTAATGTATTTAAATTGATATACATGTGCTGGATACACACAAGCTTGTATAACCCACGGACGGTGTCCTGGAAATCTGGACTCCAAATGTGGCACGTTAAAGACCTTTAACACAGAGGTCACCTAAAAAATAATACCCTGACCACACAAATATAGATATATAATGCAGAATTATATGTCTGTTATACAAATCACATTTAATAAAATGCAGTTTTTCACTACTGGAAATAAATTGCCACAAGTTAGAGGCCTTGCTTGCATGCCTTCAAAATTATCCATATATACATAACTGCTCTTTGACGTTATTCTGTCTACTTCTCATAAAATTCACATTTTGGGGATTACTCTTCCTCTTACGTGAGATAGTTACTTCAGATAACTTCGTAAATAATTTTCCATTATTTTAGTTGTTATGCCTTAATATACAGAACACGCTTGTAAAATTTATTAAACTTTCTTTCATTTCTGATATCAGCACACAAGAACTCATGAAACTATGACTATCTGCATGTTATCTAGCATTAATTAACTATACGTTATGCCATTTATGATACTCCAACAGTTCTAATACCGTTACAGTTATGGCATTGCACGCCACAAAGAATTTACGTTTACCGTTTACAAATACTTGAGTCGTAAGGATCAAGCGAGAATTCCATATATTTAAAGAAAAGGCACACATTTCAAGGCATACAATCTGCAAACGCCTATTTCAATAATGAGTAAAATTTCCGAAAAATGTTGATGTGTCTTCTAGAGATGAACGTATAGAATTACTGCGGCAGTATGGCATACTGCATAAAATATATGTTAGGTGGATCATTAAAATGGCATCGCCCTGCACGCTGATCATGGGATGTCGCCCTAAAATTCAATCATTTTAGTCCTTTCAAATGATATAAACACAAAATTGAACAGATTTATTAGAACATTTCATTGCTAAAAACTCTTTTTGAAATGTTTTTATTCAAATTTTGGAGAAGATTATAAAGGACTACACGACATGTATTGATGTATCGAAGTACGGAGTTCAAAAGCGGGCATCTATCTATAGCACTGTAAAGTTTGAGATTGCTTATTACTTCGTATAATTTTTCATTATAAATTCTCAAATAGTTAAAAATATTCCTAACTCGCATGCAAAAATTAATATAAATGTATTTTTCCCATCGTACACCACACTCCTTGTTACTGGTACTTAATGACATACTTCTTCGGCTCATGTATCGAGAATCACAACCGTTCTTCTCGAATGTAGAACCATTCGATATATTTCGAAGAATAGATACTGTGAGTATTATTATGCATCTTCGGTCTCATTTACATCGCAGAACGATGTAACTTCCTACCGTTTCTTTCTGTTTACTTACCAAGATCATTAAATTTTATGGTAGCCATTGGCCTTAAACAAGGCAGATACACGCTCGTCTTAACCATAGACTAAATATGACGTAGAACGATTATTCGTCTTCTGCACATGTACCCAACATTAACCTACCCGAAAGTNTAACCATAGACTAAATATGACGTAGAACGATTATTCGTCTTCTGCACATGTACCCAACATTAACCTACCCGAAAGTAACACAACTGCCAAAGTCACATGGTCAACAACAATGTACACGTTTGTTTACATTGTAATTTTGAAATGACAAGCACTTTTATATGAATAAAATAATTTAACTCAAGTTGAATTTTTCATAAATGCATTACAAATTGTGAGGAAGTGTATATACAAACATCTCAAAGCACTTGTTTACCAAACAGTGTTCTAACTTCAAATCCAATCCACGCAATTTTTGCTAGACGTGTTGGCAGGTGAGTAGTTCATTGTTGGGACATGGAGACTGGTTGTGCGCAGCCAGCGAGATCGCTCTACTTCATCTTTAGTCTATGCATACAACTGTCTGCGAACTGTGTGGCGATCGTTTGCGGAGGAGCTGATAAATATTTCACCTACATTCCACAGTTCACATACACTTTGATACAACTGCCCTTAAATATGCGGGTAGATAAACGCTAGAGAGTACTCGCCCATAGAGACGAGGGTCGTGAGTGGACAGTGAACCGAGATATATCTCGATGGTCAGTTCTCGGGTCGAGAGGGACTCATTACAAATTAATCACGCTCTCCCAGTACAGCCATGCATGATATACAAACCATGCATCATAGACCCTCGCCACGTGGGGCTCATTTAAATCTCACTGCTTTGGACATTAGGCACAACTGGAAACATTATATGAAGTTATTAGATTTTGAGCGCTGGAGTAGTTTTTTGCATTTAACATACATACTTCTCTTTGTTCAGACAATGCTGCTGATCGGAGGGTTTTCTCGGGGATATCCAGTCTTCCCCTGCCCTTGCATTCCGGCGCTGCTACATCATTGCCTCGTTTCACCCGCGTCAGCTCTCAAGACCTCGTTGTTAAGAGCCGCCCAAATCTCTTCACTCTTCACTCACCCATGGATCCGAGAGGTCTGGTGGTGTGGAGTGTCATGTACCTGCTTCTGCTCTGTCGAATCCATTAACAAGAATTCTTCTATTTATTGCATTTTTTACATTTAGTTATTTTGTTACTGTGGCGTTCTTATCGTCCTCTTGGCCAAAACAAGAAAGTATTTATTCTAATCCACCATCAGACTTGGAGGCTCTTTTGTTTGTGGAAATTGTCTTCTTGTAATTTGATGAACAATTAAAACAGATTGCCCTGCATAAGTATCCTTAAGATCTGTTGTGATGTATATTAAAGAGCTCAAATGCACTTGGGTCATCGATTTCCCTTGTTGAAGGTTCGCGGCTGAATGGCTTCTGAGCAACGTGTTTGGGCCCTGAACGGCTTATCACGTAAAGTGCGCTTAGTAAATCTGCAGTTCCAGCACTGAGCCACTCATAAGCTACTGGAACTGATGAGCTACTATTAGCTGATGAGTGGCTCAGTACTGGAACTGCACACTTACTATGGGCACTTTACATGATATGCCGTTCAGGGCCCAAACACGTTGCTCAGAAGCTCATTCAGCCGCGAACCTTCAACAAGGGAGCATCGATGACCCAAATGCGTTTGAGCTCACGTAGAAAACAATTTGTGGTATATAGTTTATTTCTACGCAGTTAACAAACTGTTTTTTAAATAACTAAGATTACTGAAAACTAGCCAACCTACCCTGTGTTGCCCGGGTATCATTATATCAGTTGATTTGTGGGGGGGTTTTGAACACAATAGAGGAGCGGAGCCAATTATGGTCTACACAGTATTTTAAGTCGGGTACTGAAGGGTATCCAGCCAAATTTGGTTCAGATCCGTCGAACGGCGTAGATTTGTATAGAGAACAAACATATACGAGGTCAAATCAATAAATAAGTTACACTTCCACGTTATGGCCATGTATGAAACCACCTATACATAGGCAACACGGCTATGACAACATACAATGTAAGTTCACTTTTCCACATAGTCCCCAAGAGATTGTAAACATTTCTTGGAACGGTCAACCAACTTTTCGATTCCGGATGCTTAGACATCTCCTCCAGCGCTATGTAACCACCCGGAGACAGTTAATTTCACCTCCTCATCGTTGAACCGGTTGCGTAAATCAATTAAAGAGAAGCGCCGGTGTGATTTTGTTGCACGATAACGCAACACCTCACACGGCCCGCCAAACGTCCGAACTGCTGCAGCAATTCAAGTGGGAGGTATGGCAACATCCTCCATACAGTCCAGACTTAGCGCCATGCGATTTTCATGTTTTCGGTAAGCTGAAAAAGGATCTCGGTGGACGACGATTCCGAAACGATGAGGAGGTGAAAGCAGCTGTCTCCGGGTGGTTACATAGCGCTGGAGGAGATGTCTAAGCATCCGGAATCGAAAAGTTGGTTGACCGTTCCGAGAAATGTTTAGTCTCTTGGGGACTATTTGGAAAAGTGAACTTACATTGTATGTTGTCATAGCCGTGTTGCCTATGTATAGGTGGTTTCATACATGGCCATAACGTGGAAGTGTAACTTATTTATTGATTTGCCCTCGTATAATTACATACAAACTTTGACTTTTACATATATACATATATAATCATCTCGCATTTCAGTATTGTGGAATACATTAAATATCTTATTTTTTAAAATATAACATGTTAAATAATAATAAATAATGTAAAACTATAAATCTGGCAGGAAAAGTCAATTTGCATGAGATGTCCAGTACACAAAAAAGAATGAAAATGTGTACATTAAAACAAAATGAATTACTCAGCACCTTTAAAGAAACCTCAGAAGTCCATCACTCCAATTTTCCTTTTGCTGGTACACAAATATATGTCACTAAAAGGTGAGTATCTCTTAGTGAGCAGTTGCTATCAAGAACTTGCTACATAAATGACTACAGTAAGCATGGTACTGAGACTGGGTAGTTACCTAGGAAGCAATAACAGCATGCAGCTACTTGTTGACATTTGCGCCATGTAATTTCACCCTGCCCATGTGGCGACACTTGCTGTTAGCGGAGTGTAAGCAGTTTTATACGCGAAACAATACTTCATAAAGTAGAGAAAATACCTGAGCAAAAATCGTAATAACTGCGTTAATCTGATTTTTTAATAAAAACCAGTGTGCGGTTTTGTTGGGGATATGACTGTGGGTCAATACGTTTGTGTTAGTGGCAGCGGCGTGTGGTGAAGTGTTGCAAGGTAAGCTGTATTTCGCTCTGTGCCATANAAAGTAGAGAAAATACCTGAGCAAAAATCGTAATAACTGCGTTAATCTGATTTTTTAATAAAAACCAGTGTGCGGTTTTGTTGGGGATATGACTGTAGGTCAATACGTTTGTGTTAGTGGCAGCGGCGTGTGGTGAAGTGTTGCAAGGTAAGCTGTATTTCGCTCTGTGCCATACCTAATAGTTTGCTATAGGCTATTCACGGTAAAGTGAGCACATTTGAAAGTCCTCTCATTTGGAATAATTGTCAATAAATATATCTTATTTTAGCCCTAGACTTTAAGTTTCAAGTGCCGTGGAATATACACGCTGTGTTTATTACTTACGTGGCAATATTTAATTAAAAGTTTGCTAAAATAAAAAAGTAACTAGGGCCACAAAAGTGCTCAATTTACTGTGACCAGCATATAGTTTCCACATTTGCCAGTTAAACATCGCAGTGCAGTTGATGTCACAGCACATGTGTGATGGGTGCCTCGCCACTCTCTTGTGAGTGGCCGCAATACACTAAGTTTCTCCCGACTCCACTCTGGTTACTGGTTCCTGCTGCGTTAGCCATGTGTGTACAGCACTGAAAAAGCATCAGCTTACCTTGAAACAATTCACCACATGCCTCTGGTTAATGGGTAATATTTTCTTTGGGATATGGGAATAACATGAAAGTAACGAAATGGGCACTTGGTTTTTATATAATTAAATCGACAAATATAGACGAGATATTTCGTTTGGCGCCAAAACCAGAGCGCTAGCACATCGGATTCGCAAGATACGCTGCCCGGAAATTTTCGCCCAAGCCCAAAATTACCGCTAGTCGCCACGGACATCCATACGCACCTACGCATCGTGTTATTAGTCACGATGTTATTGTGTCGGAATGGATCAGCATGCAAACATTACACGTGTCTGTATGATATTAAAAACGTATTCACATAAAAAAAAATCGTCGTACAAGCCTGTGGGCACGTTCCTACAGTCAAAGACACCTGTGAAGGCTGATAACGACTGTGATTGGCTCAGACATCATCTTCTGGTGAGAGGCTACCTTATTAACCATATAGTGCACGGGGAAGTCACCCGTAATCCAACGATTCTAGAAAACTGGTGGTTAATTTAATACCACCTGCTTAATCTTAACTATGAGTTCTGAATTTGAAAGAAAAACCGACGGATTTGGGAAAAACAAGCTAAATATGTTTTGGACACCTCGAAATAACTACAGAAGATGGAAAAAATAGAACTGAAAACTGTTATAATGTCTTTGAACAACAAATCATGGTGGTTTATTCATATATGCATGCAGTACCAAAATAATTGAATTACGAATTTACATTGTTTATGAAATATTGTAGTGTAATTATCTTCGTTTTAGGACAGGGTGGGTGGTGTTGGATGTTGGATTCGTCCGCCATCTTGTTTGATGTCACAGCCGTGGCTCTCAGTGGGGATAAAAATGACCCGTTTTCACCTCAAAATAACCAGTAAGGGCTTCGAAAATGCAGATTTAACTCCCTAATCACTTCAGAAATTAATTATTTTACCCAAAAATCAATTATTACACCAAAAAAATTTTAAAAATGGAAAAATGAGCAAAGCAGATTTGAAACTACGCAATGCGAGGACCGAAAAATCTTCAGAAGTGCAAGAGGATTCGAGGCTCTTAGCAGAATGAGCCACTTAATACTCAGAGCAGTAAAAGCGGATTCGAGGCTCCGAGCCAGGTCCAGCAGATCGGGGTGGATCAGCGGACATGGCCCCTTTCCCCGACCACAATACTACACCAACCACATCATCACCCCACCACTCCCACCCCCCATCCTCACCCTCTCCACGAGACCTCAGCTTCGTCTGAGACGAAGCTGAAGATGGAGGCATCGCATCGCCTCCATCTTCACCTATGAGATCTCATGTTTTTTCCGGTGGAGAAGTTATTTTCCCATCGGCCGACCGAGCCTCGTCATGCATAGCTTCATGACGTGGTTCGCGACATGATGCAATGTGCCTATTCGATACCGCACAGGTACCAGGTGTGATGATGGAGTCAAATGTCTGGTGTTTGTTTCTGCAGCAAATTTTTTTACTCATCAGGTAAGTGGGAATTTACAGTATGACTCAATGTATTGCATTTACAATATATTATGGCTTTCTCCAGGTCATGACAGGACTGCAAGGCTCTAGGTTTTGTGTAAATGATGCTGGAAACTGTAGCTATTGTGAAGGGTTAGAATTGGGGATGTCAGTTTGGCAAAACGAGAAAAATATAAATGGAAGCACTTGCAATTAAATTTAATGTCCTTCTGTTATAGTGGCTTTATGTGCTCGATGGATAAGCTCATTTATCATTCATGGGAAATGAGCACAAGGAAGATCCTTGATTAAGCGACGGAGGCGAAGTATCTATCTTCAGCTTCGTCGGAGGCGAAATTGAAGCCCTATGTTATTTTTTGTGGTATACAAATTCTTCATTCATCGGGATTGTGGTGCTAACTGCGGCGCGTGCTGTGCTAAATGTGATGCATGCGGTGCTGATTGTGGAGCGATTGCGGAGCATATGGTGCTGATTGTGGAGAAATTGTTGAGCGATTGCAGAGCGTACAGGGCTGATTTCAAAGCAGGCAGTGTGTGTGGGGATAACTGCGGTGCATGCGGTGCTAATTGCAGTGTTGATTGTGGTGCATGTGGTGCTTGTGGTATGCATGGTGGTGATTGTTGTGCATATAATTCTGACTGTTGGGTGTGATACTAATTGTGGTGCGTGTGGTGCTAACAATTCTCAGCAGTCCACCTCCATATCAGTCTTGAGTGGGGTCAGTCCTTGGTCAGTATGATTGGTCGATGTGGTTGGCTGGTTTAGTTGGTTGATTGGATGGCCTCGATGGCTGGTACTTACGTCTGGTATGGGCAACTTGTAATTGTCAGTCTGTATGGTTGGTCTGGTTGCCTGTATGGTTCTTTGGTATGGTTAGCTGTAGATGATATGTTTTGCGATTTTGCAAAGATTTTGTACTAAGAGTTTACTGCGAGATTCGCATTTGTCGACTTCTTTTGAGATTTGTCGTGGACGTCTGTTGTTGGTACAGATGAATGGCCTTGTCAATTTTTCTATACAGTTTGGCAGGAATTGGTCTTGTCAGGAGCCTTTCTTGTTTGGAGTTAGCCTTGGGTGTAGTCAGTCGTTGGCTAGTAAGGATGGTCGGTAGGGATTGTTAGTCTGTTCGGCTGGTATGGTCCTTTGGTATGGTCGTTAGTTATGGTTTGCTGGTAATGGCCAGTTTGTAAAAATGGTTGGCATTTGCGGATGTTATGGTTGATTGATCTTGATGGTTGTTAGACTGGTCGGATGGAATGGTCGTTTGGTATGGGCGGATTGACTGGTTTGGTGGTGTGGTTGTTTGTCACGGCTGTTTCGCATTTTAAGCTGCTACTGTTATCTCGTATGTTTGGTTGTCATGGTTGCCTGGTATGGTTGGTTCGTATAGCTGGCTAGTATGAGTGGTTCATATGGAGGTTTGGTACGACTGTTTCAAGTGGATGGTTGGTTCGTATGGATGGTCTTCCCCATTGGTATCTCTAGTCGGTCTTGTTGGGCTGTTGGTCCGGTTGGGTAGAATGAAAGTTTGGTATGGATGATTCGTATGTTCGGTCAGTATAGTTGGTTCGTATGGTCGGCTGGTGTTGATGGTTGGTCTCACTCATTGTTCTAGACAGTTTGATAGGAGTTGGTCTCAGGAAGGAGTCTGTCTTGGGCAGTGTCATTTTCGGGTGGAGTAAGTCGTTTGTCAAGATGGTTGGTCGGTATGGTTGGCTGGTATGGTTCTTTTGGATGTACAGTTGTGGTTGAGATGATTTGCGAAGTTTTGCGAAGATTTCGCGAAGAGTTTGCAAATATTTGCGAAGTTTTTACGAATATTTGTGAAGAGTTTGCAAAGTTCTGCGAAGAGTTTGCGAAGATTTGCGATGATCTTCGAAGATTGTGCGATTATTTTGTTCGAAGATGTTAGCAACGAGTTTCGTATTAGACGAATTTTTTTCGAGATTGACTGTGATCGTCTGTTGGTATAGGGGGGTGGTATGATCGGTTCGTCTTATCCACTGTTCTAGTAATTTTTGCAGGAATTGGTCTTAGCAGGAGCTGTCCTTGGGTGGAGTCAGGTTCTTTAGGAAAAGATTGGGGAATGGACGGTAATGGGGTTGGAGAGTTGTGTGGTTGATTGATTGCGAGGGTAGACGATGAGAGGGACGAGCTATGATGAGTTATTGGTTGAAGGGGGGAGTGGGTTAGTGGAATGCATGGGTGTTGATGGCGGTTGAGGTATGGTAAAGAAATGGCGAGGGAAGTGAAGCGATAAGTGGTGGGTTGGAGGTGTGAGCTGGGTGACTGGAGGGGAGGGGGTATTTGTGTTAGGTAAGGTCAATAATTCGCTTTGGGGATTGTAAGAGTGATCGACTATATAGCCAAGGAAATATAGAGGTGGGTGTTCAGTCGACTGCTGATAGACGTACCAGGGAGTGGTTGTGCTCTGCCATGTTTACTAGAATCGAACTTTTAGGGTCACACCCATCCGATTTAGCTTTTCGCATTATGTACGTAATTTTTTCTTTAATATTTTTTTTTTAGATTTTTTTTTTTAGATTTTTACGATTTTCCTTAATTTTTTGGGTTATAGGTTATTGGGGTCAAGGTTATCGGCAACCGACATGGGTGTTGGCATCTGTGACATAGTATGATCCTAAATTTGTACGATTATCTTTCGATTTTTACTATTTTCTTCTAGGTTTTTCGTGTTCAAGGTTATTGGAGTAAATGCCAATGTTGTCAACAAGTAGCATGGTGGTCGGAGTCACCATTGTAAA
>NQII01006365.1:13856-106661 GCA_002778355.1 Clitarchus hookeri
GGGAAGTGGGGATGGTGGGGTTTGTGAGGGAGGGGTGTGGTATGGATGGTTCAGGGGCTGAGGTATGTGGTTGAAGTAGGGATGGGGGTTTTTGGGTGGAAGGGGTGGGGGTTGGTGGTTGAGGGTGGGTGTTGGAGGAGGTAGGGGGTGAGGATGTGGTAGGTGTAGGATGGCATTCGGGGAGGGGGCCATGTCTGATGATCCGCCCCGATTCGCTGGGCCTGGCTTGGATCCTCGAATCCGCTTTTACAGCTTTTACCACTCTGAGGATTATATGGCTCATTCTGCTAAGCGCCTCGAATCCTCTTGCTCCTCTGAGGAATTTTCGGCTCTCGCATTGTGGACCTTCGAATATGATTTGCTCATTTTTCCATTTATTTGGAAATTAATTTTTGGAAAAAGTGAATTTTGGGTAAAGTAAATTATTTCTGAAGTGATTTTAAGAGTGCAATTTGCATTTTAGAGAGCATTACAGGTTATTAAGGGAAAAACAAGCCATTTTGATCTTCACCGCGAGCCCTGGCTGTGATGTGAACCAAGATGACGGATGAATCCTACATCCTACTACACCCAACCTGTCCCGAAACGACGATAATTACGCTACTGTGTATGAAAAGTTTAGAATGAAAAATCTTAAACAATGGTATAGTATATTGTACAACTAAACAGTAATCAAACTGAAATTGTAGTTTTGGTAAACATGTTCACCAATCTCAAGCTTAGGTCACATGAACATGCAATGAAACTATATGTATAATATGTATTTTTATTATTCTGTTGTTAATTATATGGCAATACGAATTTAAGTAACGTACAAGGAAAATGAACATAGGAGGAACAATGACCTAAGCAAAGAACAAAAAAGAACCAGGGTAATAGAGATTGGAAATCTACAGACTTGGCAATGGAACATGGAACACGAAAATTAAATTACAAGTATCCAGACTTAAGGATATGCGAAGGTATGGGCCATTGCCTGTAAGGAAGGAATCGGCAATAGCCAAAATGGAGGGAATTTGAAATGACCTCTAGTGTTGGAATCGGTTCTGGCCTGTAGGGAAGGAATCGATTATGGCTTTAGGCATAGCCTTTAGGGAATGAATCGGCTATGACCCATAGGGAATGAATAGCTCGTGATCTGCAGGGAATGGACTATCCATGGTCTGCATGAGGAATAGGTCATGGTCTGCATAAGAAATCGGCCATGACCTATATGAAGGAATCAGTCATGACCTGTAAGTGAAGGAATCAGCCATTGCCAGTAGGGAAGGAATCGGCCATGGCCTTTAGGGAAGGAACTGGTTAATGCCTGTAAAGGGGGGATGGGCTATAGCATCTTGAGAACAAATTGGCCATGTACTCTAGGGAAGACATCGGCCGTTGTCTATAAGGAAGGAATCAGTTATGACCTGCAGGGAAGGAATCAGCCGTTGCCTATGTGAGACTATATAGCCATTGCCTGTATGAAATACTTGGCCATGGCATGTGTGAAGGAATCGTCTATGTCCTTTAATGAAAGAATCAGTAATGGCCTGTACGAAGTACTCTGCCATGGTTTGTGTGAACGAATCTGCAGTGGACCGTAAAGAATGTATAGGCCATTACTGTAAGGGAGGAATCGATCATCGCCTGTACTGAAGGAATTGGTCATGAACTGTATAAAGTAATCTTTCATGAGCCGTAGGGAAGGAATATTCCATGGCATGTAGGAATGGAATAGGCCATGGCCTGTATGGAAGAAATCGGTTATGACATGTATGGAAGGAATCGGCCATGGCCTATCGGAAAGCAATTTGTCATGGCATGTAGGGAAAGAATAGGCAATTACCTGTATGGAAAGAATTGGCCATCGTCTGTAAGGAAGGAATCGATCATGGCCTATATTAAAGGAATCGGCAATGAGTTGTCTGAAGAAATAGATCAAGAACTGTAGGGATGGAATAAGCCATGGCCTGTAGGAAATGAATAGGGCCATGGACTGTGTAAAGGAATCGGCCATTGCCTGTAGGAAGGGATCAGCCATGGTCTGTGTTAAGGCACTGGTCATGGTCTGTGTTAATGAATTGGTAATGGTCTGTGTGTAAAGGAATCGGCAATTGCTTAAGGAAAATAAATAGACCATGGCCAACAGGTAGGAAATAAGCCTGTAAGAAAAGATTCGGTCATGGCTTATATGAATAAATCGGCTATGGTGTTTAGGGAAGGACTAGGCAATAGCCTGTTGGGAAGGAATCAGCCACGGACTGTAGGGAAATAATTGGCAATTGCATCTAGGGAAGAAATAATCTGCATCCTGCAGGGAATTAATCGATCAAGGCCTGTCGGTAAGAAATACGCCATGGCTTGTAGGGAAATATTCGGCCATGGCCTGTATGAATAATCGACTATAACATGTATGGAAGGACTAGGCCATGGTCTGTAGTTAAGGAATCGGCCACGATATGTGTGAAGGAATAAGTCACGACCTGAGTGAAGGTATCAGCCATGTCCTGTAGGGAAGGGTTCAGCCAATGTATGTAAGAAAGTATATAGCAATGGCTTGTTTGAAGTACCCCACCATGGCCAGTATTAAAGAATCGGCCATGGCCAGTGGGGAAGGTATCGGCATGGCTGTATCAAGTACTCGTCCAATGTTTGTATGAAGGACTCTGCCTTTTTGCCTACAGGGAAAGAATTGGCCATGGCCTATAGGGAAGAAATAGGTTTTTGCATGTAGGGAAGGAATCGGCTATGGTCTGGGTAAAGGAATTTGCCATGAGCTCAAGGGATGTAATCAACCATTTTATGTAGAAAAGGAATCTGTCATGATCTGTACGGGAGGAATCGGCAATTGCCTGTATAAAAGTGTAATCCATGTTATATATGATGTACTCGGCCATGGGTTGTGTGAAGAAATCGGCCATTGCCTGAAAGAAGGAATAGGCCATAGCCTGTAGGTAAGGGATGGACCATGACCTGTAGTGAGAGTTTTGGTCATACAGTAGACTGAATGAATAAATCGGTGATGGTATGTAAGGAAGGACTATACCATGGCTTGTAGGGAAGGATTCAATCTTGGACTGTAGGGAAATAATTTGCAATGGCTTCTAGGGAAGTAATCGGTAATGGCCTGTAGGGAATGAGTCTGGCATGGCTTGTATTAAATGAATCGGCCATTACCTGTGTGAAGGAATCAGTCATGGCTTGTATGGAAGGAATCTGACTTAGTCTGTGTTAAGGAATCGGCAATGGCCTGAGGGAAGGGATAGGCATGACTTGTAGGTAAGGAAAAGGCCATGGTCTGTAGGGAAACATTCTGCCATATAGGCCAAACATGGCCTGTATGAAGGAAAAGGCCATGGCGTGTTATGATATGTAGGGAAGGAGTCGGCCATGAGCTGTAGGAAAGGAGTCGGCCATGGTCTGTTTGAAGGAATCGGTCAAAGGCTGCACGAAGGAATCGGCCATGGCATGTGTGTTAAAGAATCGTCCATGGCCTGTACTGGATGAATCGGCCATGGCATGTGTGTTAAAGAATCATCCATAGCCTGTAGGGAATGAATCGGCGATGGAGTGTAGGGAAGGAATCAACTATGACCTTTGAGGAATGAATCGGCGATGGTTAGGGAAGGAATTGACCATGGTCTGTATGAATGAATCGGCCATAACCTATATGAAATATTCGGCATAGCCACGTGCTCAAGCAATCCTCTTGTAAGCGACTGGAGATCCGACTGAAACAAATTCCTCACAATGCATTCGATCGGGAAGTGGGTTCGAATCTAAGCCTTTTGCCCATGTGAGCACTGCTTGGCCTACGATTTGAATGAAGGTATTACATATTATCACCCATGCTGCTTTTAAACATCTTACCACTGGCAAAACTATTTTATCATTTTTACTATGCCCTCTTTTACGTATTGTAAAGAAACTGTATTAAACAAAGTAATTTATTACATTTCAATTGTTCTGGAATCAAATTCAAATTTTTGTACTACATTAATCTTAAATACTGCATATAGTAAAGTTTGTGTGTTTTGCAACCTTAATTTGAAGAAATAAAATTTCCTCCTAATGAACAAAATTTGATTTATAAGTCAGTAAAACTGTTAATGTGAAAACGTTAGAATAAACCTCATTTATGAATAAATTTCACGAATTTTAGGTATTGTGATGATTGACAGTGAACGTCACAGCTAGTTTTCCAGTGCGTTTCATTGCAGCTTACTGGCTGAATTGTGTTTTATCAGATCACTGATCAGGACTTAGAAAGCAAGGATTATAATGCTCGAAAGATTTCGTTGGTAAGTCTTAGCTTCACAAATGTATTTATGTTGGAAACACTGCGTTGTACTTTAACTGTTTTGGACTGTTTGTATTTGTCCGAGAAGGAAGTCCGCACGACCGGTGTAGCGGCCCAGTAAGTTACACTGCCCAGTGCTGACAATGCTCACACTAATAGTTCACAATACCTGACAACACAGAAGCGAGAAAGTGGCGCGTATTGAGAACTCCAACAACCTCTGTTCTCACCAACAACATGACGGAACGTCACTTGCCAAACCGTGCCTCAAGGACTTCTTAGATGAAATATGAGCCAGTAAGGAAACTTTCACATCTCACAGTAGCCAATCACATGCAAGACCAGCTGTTGAAGACTGAAGGCACGTATATTTGGAGAAAGAAGTTCATTTGTGAGTAAATAAATAGTTGGAAAAGATGCGAACGAGAATTTTGCTCACGATACATAACATATTATTTTTGGTGCCAAAACCTGGGATTAGACCAGCATTTCAAAACCTGAAAATTGTTTTAGGATTAATATAACCTTTTATATAATATTTAGGAACGTAGAAGTGAGAAATGTCCGGGATTGTGGGTTACGAGGTACTTTTACAGCATACACGCACCACGAGTTCGGCAGATAAGTGACGTAGACATGTTTACCTGTACGTTGAGTCGTATAGGAATAAAAGTGTGACTTGATTTTCAAGCGTAATTAATTTACCGAGGATATTGTGCTCGGTGATTGTAAATATTATAAGGATCGTCTAGCAGAAACTTCATTCCACTATCAGAAAATGATGAAAATCGATGGTGATATATCTCAAATTTCGCACAAACCGGTGTCGCGAACATCGACTTCGCAAATATCGATAAAGAAAGTATGGGTAATATTGAAATATTGATGTAGCAAGTATCGGTAATACTAATGTTGCAAACATCGGTAATACTGACATCTAAAATATCGATGTCGCAGTATGGGTCATACTTATATCGCAGATGTTGACATTGCAGATATCGGTCATATAAACTTCGCAAATAGTGTTCGTACTTAGATACATATCAAATACGGATTTACGACTATCTGTGTTGGTTTTTCGTTACATTATATTAACTACTTTTTTAGTGTGTCACAATAACACTAAAATTGTAATTCTTTAAGAAAAAAGCAGAAATATTTTAAAATCACAATGGCAAGATTAGTAGCCCATAATTATATTTTTGACTCAAAATCAAATCCTTTTCCAAAAACAAAAAAAAAAAAAAAAAAATTGGTTGTCTGTAAAGTCGGTTTACTGACGATAGTTGAACGTGACAACGTCGGTCAGTAGGAGAGAGACGGATGTCGAACGCTGCCGAACGCAAAGGCCGATTGTGCTTCTTTTTCGCTCGTTCCGCGCTCTCGCTTGCACTTCAAGCCTTACATGGAACGCCTCAGAGCGAGGTAACGCCGCATGAGTCATGTTTTTTCGTGCGTGCAGCCGGCTCTATCGAATTATAAGACGTTGTCACGTCAAAAAAAATAAAATTTTTATACATTGGTAAACACCGAAACATTTTTTTCGTATCTTTGATAAGCTGCAAATATACAAAAACACAGTAGAACATTTTTGGAGAGGTTCTGTGAAGTCATTGAAATTTTGGTGAAATATAAATAAAGCTGGTTATAAAAAAAAACAAAGTGTCTGTAATCTTATGACGATTTCCGATTAATTATTAACCGGTACTTTCCTGTCATTTCACGTAATTAATTTTTTGCCACAAAGTGTGTCGCCTCATGCGCAGGGTTTAGAAGCCGACAGTTGCAGAACTGAGCATGCACTGAGACGTGACTCCTGGTCGTTACCTGAAGAGTGTCTAAGTTCTACAGAAGACACAAATCGAAGTTTTGAAGCTTTTTGGAGAGGCAAGAAAGCATCACATTTTTGAGTGGGTACTTTAGGTTCGTCATGAGCAGTAGGTTGGTGGGTTTTATCTGAAACATGCCAGAACCCAACTCTACAACACACATCTTCTGGGACATATCGGGCACTGGACGCCACGTGCCAATATGTATGTTTCAAAATAGATGCCAGCTGGTTCTTACACTCCACTGGAAATTATACCAATCGCCCTGTATTTAAAAAAAATGACACAAGTGGTCAAAGGTGGATACTTCTAGACATGTTTAACNAAATTATACCAATCGCCCTGTATTTAAAAAAAATGACACAAGTGGTCAAAGGTGGATACTTCTAGACATGTTTAACTCAAATCCAGTAGAGGTCAAAATGTTTACATTTGTGCATTGTAACGTCTAAAAGTGATATTCGATTTATGCCACTTATGCTAAGTCTAAACATGTAAACATCACTTCAGAAAAACCTGAAAATAATCTTTCAAAACAAAGTTTGTGAAATGCATTCGCTTCTTTGTATCCGAATGAATGTATCTGTTGAAATGTATGAGCGTAAACCAATATTTAATCAGGTGTTTAAATTGTTAACATTAAGCTTAAGAATATCATAATAATCATATTTTTATTGTCTAATTCCTATCATTTAACTCATGGTGAAAAATCCCTGGCTCCACCCGCAAACATTTCGTACCCAAGTTTCGTTACATCTGTGCAGAACTTTCCATATTGCAAACATTTAGACTTCTACATATAATGTCTCTATTACCTTAAGATGCGAAAAATGGGAAACCGTAAATTAATAAACATTAATAAAATTGATTTATGTAAATTAAAAAAAAATACTATGTGGTGCATTTTGGCACGTAACGTCAGCTATGAAGAAAACAGAAATAACATGGTCTATCTACGTATAGTGCATCATTTAGAGTGTAGGGAGGTTTACCAGAGGAAATTCAGAGAGGTTTAGTAGAAGGGTAAGGTTAGCTCTAGGTACAGTCACAATTTACTCACCTATATTCATAAAAATTGCTATGAACACATTAGAACACTACAAGTTGTGATGAGTTTATATGTTGTAAGCTATAAGATGTTCCAGAAGGCTGAAGAGACTGCTTAATCGCTAACTTCAAGTAGTTTTCTAAATTATTTGTAATTAAGATATAAAATACATTCTACTTACTCGAAATATTTTAATTTGAAATATTGCCGCTCATTGATATTGGAATTATTATAAATAATTATTATAAATACTCCTTCATGCAAGAAGTTTATAGGTTAAAAATATTTGGTTAAATAAGTGTTTTACATTGGTTCTCAATGACTTCCAAATTCCAAAATATAAAACTGAGTAAGTTATTTTAACTAATTTAAAGCACAGCACAGCCTTACAGTAATACGCATAACATGTATAAAGCATGGACAGAGAAATTAATAACTGTTGCAGTAAACATTATTAATCCCGTCCAAATTATTAATTATTGTGCAAGTACTATATCATTCAAGTCTTAGAAATTATATTTCAGATCAAATCATATATGCACTTTACTGAGAAAAAAAAGCGAGCAAATCAAATTGCATTTATAGGCTATGCAGAAGAAGATGTAAATGTTTTAATGAAGCATGTAATTATTAGAAGTCAGGTATACCGAGACGAATATGAAGTAAGAATTAATTAGCGCACTATAAGCGAAATTGTCTGTATATCATGCGAAGAAATAAAAAAAAAATTTTTTCCTCTATAGAAATTTAACTTCCAAAATGAATTTCGCTGAGCGAATGAGTGCTGAGTTTTTTTTAATGAATGTAGTAACTTTAAAGCCAAGTAGCAAAAGTCTAAAATTTTGTACGTGCTTAAAATGACAAATGTTTTAGTAGCTTGGCTCACGTATCTCTTAATATTCTCAATAGGTACAACATAAGCCCCATGGTATGGTTTCTACTATCTTGTAAGACACTACCCTAACACTGACCGCGGATATCTCCAGATACGACCGTCACCAGATACACCAGAGAAAAAAATGCACAGCCTACTGTGAGCTCCTACTGGGAGCGTGTCAACACACTGTAACTACATACTGTGAGTTCCTACACTGGGAGCGTGTCAACACACAGTAACTCCATACTGTGAGCTCCTACACTGGGAGCCTGCCAACACACAGAATATCCATACTGTGAGCTCCTACTGGAAGCGTGTCAACACACAGAAACTCCATACTGTGAGCTCCTACACTGGGAGAGTGCCAACACACAGCAACTCCATACTGTGAGCTCCTATACTGGGAGCGTGACAACACACAGCAACTCCATACTGTGAGCTCCTACACTGGGAGCCTGCCAACACACAGAATATCCATACTGTGAGCTCCTACTGGAAGCGTGTCAACACACAGAAACTCCATACTGTGAGCTCCTACACTGGGAGAGTGCCAACACACAGCAACTCTATACTGTGAGCTCCTACACTGGGAGCCTGCCAACACACAGCAACTCCAGGTAAATGTGGAACAGGACGTGCGTGTTTGACCACACAGAGCGAGTTTGTTTCGAGTGTGTGGAGTGGAGAGATTTGGTCGGCTCTTAACGTCGAGGTTTAGACAGCCGACGAAGGTTAAGTGAGGTGAGTACGGAGCAGCGCGAGCGCCGTAATGCAAAGGTGGGGGAAAATGAAAATACCCGAAAAAACGCGCCGACCAGCGGCATCGTCTGGAACGATACCCACATGCGAAAATCCGGAAGCGAATCCGCCGGGAGTTGAACCCAGTTCGCCTAGGTGGGAGGCGAATAGTCTAACCACTAAATCACCGCGGCCCCTCAAACCCAACGACGGATACCGACAGGCCTCACTCCCGTTACATATGTCACATCTTTTATGAATCATGAGTTGGCAAAACAGTAGACCTTACCTTATAGTAATTGGTAGATTTTTTCTGGGTTTATGCATTTTGTGTAGTTGCTCTGCTTCACAAGGGTCCTTTAGATGGATTTCAAGATGTAGGACTACACAAACTTTCNCACAAGGGTCCTTTAGATGGATTTCAAGATGTAGGACTACACAAACTTTCCGCCATTCATCCGGCGATACTCCATTAACTTCTTAGGGAACTGCCATGATCTGTGACACGTTGTTACATACTCACTCTCACATCTGTCACTGCTACTGTCATGAATCCACATTTTTTATATTTGTTTCAAGTGAAGACTGCTGTCACGTGGAAACCCACCAAGACGTCCCTCAGAGCCACTCCCTCTACACCGCAGAATCACTAAACTCAGCTGAGCAAATATGGCAAGAAACATCCGTGTCCATTGTAGGAGGGTGTGGTCGGGCGTTGTACGGCACTACTGGATAGGCACTGGCCGTGCCTGGAGATATCTGTGGCCAGTCTACGAGTAGCTTTAACCATCTGCCGAGCGACTTGGTGGCACAGAGAGAACAACGCTGGCGTACAAGACGACTCATAGCCAGCAAGTTGCAATCAGTGCTCGCTGCATCGTGCAGGCTGTGTGTACACTGTCCAGCAGGCAGGCCGCCTGGCGTGCACGTGCCCCCATTACTAGCGCGGTCACTATCCCGGGTAACAACTTGCGGCAAACGGGGCGGACTTTGCGGCTCATCTGCGGGTTTTCTCGGGGTCGTTCACATTTATCCTGCTGGTGCGTTCCTTCGTTGTTTCATTATAGGGTCTGTTTTCATTCCAAACATCCGCTACAACCCACACTCAGTGGGTTAGAGTGGTACAAGACGACCTTCTCTGTATATGTGGACATGATGATTAACAATCCGTCTTGTAGTTTTAACAAGTACTCAAAGCTACAATATTTACTGCCAAGTGAGAGTAGGAATCCCTGTTTTATCTGACTGTATATGTTATTTACTATTACTTTTCAGAGGTTGACGATCTTCGTTTACTGATGCTGTACATTGATTAAAATTTTTATTCTTCCATCTCTAATAGTTTACGATTAATTTTTACTAATGATTGTTTTATCCCATTTTTGAGAATGATTAACACCCTAAATAATCACTCTACGCCACAAGGCGTACATATGTTCTGAACCTGATTTTTTTTATATGGAATCACCTTCCACTCGTAACGCTCTTACAATAACACGCTGTTTATGAAAATGTGAGTGTGCATAGATATAATATGGGGAAAACAGTCTATTACAGTGACCNTTACAATAACACGCTGTTTATGAAAATGTGAGTGTGCATAGATATAATATGGGGAAAACAGTCTATTACAGTGACCGGACGGACGTGTGTTATTACGTAAATTGCAATGTTTAGCGCTATGTAATTTCTTCACAGGAAATGTTTTCTATTCTTATTACAGAACTTAAAATTTTTCAAGGGTAAAATATGTACGAATATTTAAGATGCACCCAGACATCACGATTAGTGCAATGTGTTCGAAAAGTCTGTGATTTTTCTGTACAGTTATATTAACGATTCACGCTACTAATTTCTCTGTAAGATATGACTACCTTTGGATTTTATTCAAGGTATTTTACTGCTTCAAAAAACAAAAAGTCTTTCATACGTGTTCATATAATTTTCTCCTACTGTCGGAACAATAACCTAAAAACTTAACCGTGCACCATTTTTAGTTTTAATAGACTCGTCGAATAAAAAATTCATTTTATGTAACAGTTTCTGGCCACGTTGGTTTCTTTGCTGTACACCCAACAGCTAAATTCAACGTCACATATGGATGGCATATTTTTATGGAANTTACAATAACACGCTGTTTATGAAAATGTGAGTGTGCATAGATATAATATGGGGAAAACAGTCTATTACAGTGACGGGACGGACGTGTGTTATTACGTAAATTGCAATGTTTAGCGCTATGTAATTTCTTCACAGGAAATGTTTTCTATTCTTATTACAGAACTTAAAATTTTTCAAGGGTAAAATATGTACGAACATTTAAGATGCACCCAGACATCACGATTAGTGCAATGTGTTCGAAAAGTCTGTGATTTTTCTGTACAGTTATATTAACGATTCACGCTACTAATTTCTCTGTAAGATATGACTACCTTTGGATTTTATTCAAGGTATTTTACTGCTTCAAAAAACAAAAAGTCTTTCATACGTGTTCATATAATTTTCTCCTACTGTCGGAACAATACCCTAAAAACTTAACCGTGCACCATTTTTAGTTTTAATAGACTCGTCGAATAAAAAAATTCATTTTATGTAACAGTTTATGGCCACGTTGGTTTCTTTGCTGTACACCCAACAGCTAAATTCAACGTCACATATGGATGGCATATTTTTATGGAANTGGCCACGTTGGTTTCTTTGCTGTACACCCAACAGCTAAATTCAACGTCACATATGGATGGCATATTTTTATGGAAGAGTAGACACAGAATATTTCAGAGTAATTAGTAATAAGTATATTCAAGTAAATGCACTGCTTGCTAAGAAATGTTCGTGGCTTCTATTACTGTTAATATCGTATTCTATTTTAGTATGCAACACTGACAACCATATTTCATATCAAAATGGTTCGAAGAATTTTGGACATAGTTTTGAAACAATGAACTTATCCTTGCTGGAAATGATGTTCCACGCGAAATTTAACATTATTACGAATATATTATTTATAGATTTAAAATATCAGACATCTGGTGTTTACCGGATTCTTTCCATTAATGATAAATCAACACGCAACACAAATTCTGAACTGTTAAATCCGAAGTTCAATTAGGATTCTCCACTGAAAATTATTGGACACTGAAGTTATGTACGGTGATAGTCACACAGCATTGTGATGAAGGGTAATGGACATAGACTGTCCAAGCATGTCCTCTTGGCCATAGCGGAATTACGTCTATTTTCCTGGAACACTGCACAGGCTAGGAACACAGACAGCTATTGGACGGCACACACACAAGTGAAGACAGTATAGATTTAAGAGGGCTGTGTGAAGTAAGGTGATGATGCCACTAGGTTTGCCATTAACATGCGAAAAGAGGTACAACTCACTTCACTGAAAACTGAACAAGAATGTTGAGCACTTGGGTAATCTGTTAATTTACTAAAGGNAAAGAGGTACAACTCACTTCACTGAAAACTGAACAAGAATGTTGAGCACTTGGGTAATCTGTTAATTTACTAAAGGCATTTTTTCTTGGGAAAACTATTGTACTGCTTCGATCATACATTGTATCCCAAGTTTCAGTTCATAATTAATTTTATCCGAGAAAACATTTCTACGAATAGTGCCTACATAAAAAATAAAAATATTGCACCACATACTTTGGTTGAACGTACAATTCAATGAATTGTTTTGTAGCTTGTAAACATAACAAATTCATTTTTAATCATCACATTATTTGTGACAAAAACATTTATTTAANAATTGTTTTGTAGCTTGTAAACATAACAAATTCATTTTTAATCATCACATTATTTGTGACAAAAACATTTATTTAAGGACATAAAATGTAAAGTTTTGGTGTATTATTTAAATAATAAATTTGTCTACAAGAAAGACTGCTATTTTCCTGGTGTAATGGTGAACATTTATGGTATGTTAGAGTCAGTTTACCGACGCGCCGAGAGCCTTCATGTGTGTTTGAAAACCTCGTTGTTCAAAGCGACGAAGAGCACCACTTTCTCATCCCTGTCCGCATGGTTCGAAGTCTAATACAAGTTTATTCTGCTTTCCAGCCACAAACTTAGTGAAATAATCTATTATAAGAAATGATCTGGAAAACATACCTATGACCTATGACCTAACGTAATTATTGAGGGACAGACACGCCCTAAACAAGTGGAAATTAAAATAAGTTGCTTTCAAAATGTCAAAAACTACAATTTTTTCTAGGGAACCGTTAGCCTGAGTTTGTTACATTAAGGCAACGTTCTGTGTTCGCTTACTGCACTTAAACGTGATTATTACTTCATAACAATCGATAATGATCAACGGATAACACACTTTTGCTGGTTAATAATATGGCATCCCGTAATTTCCTAATGGTGGGCGATGTTATTACCCGCCAAATATTCACAGACGGCAGATATCAAATCGGGCTAACACTATTCATGAATTTGTTCATGCATCTCACGGAGTGTCTGACTTTTGCAGATAACTAACTGTAGTTCCCGGTATTCAAAGGCGTGTTTGTCCCCTACTTATCGCGTTCGATCATAGGTCATATTATGTTTTCTACCTCATTTCACATAATATACAATCTCATGAAGTTTGTATCTGAAGTTCAGGATAAACCTCTATACTGACGAAGTTTGTGTTATATGTTATCTGTGCTTTGAGGACACTACCGCGTGACGTAACACCACTCTAAAATCACCTCGCCACTAAGTTACTTTGTAGTGTTCACTAAACTATCTATTAGTGACGGAAAAATAACCACTTATTTTCGTATTTGCTGGAGACAGAAAAATCTCACAAATTAATTAGTGGACAAGCTAAACGTCAAACACATGCACATTTGAGTTACACTTCCCACAGTTCGTTAGACTTGCGTTGAAGGACTGTGAGGCAGTGACCAACCTATAAAAGAACAGTGAACGAACACAGGGCTCGAACAAGTATAGGATTGTGAAGTCTAGCCTGCGCATCATTAATCTCAAGAAATTTTTAAAGTCCCTAGTAATATCTGACAAACAGTTTGGAAATCACTACAAAACAATTTTGTGAAACGATAAGGTATAGTTTAACAAAACACCTGAAAAAAACTGTTCATGGTCATGTGAGCACTTTTGAAACAATCCTTGAAAAACATCACTGTCCCTAACCACAAGTATANAAAAAACTGTTCATGGTCATGTGAGCACTTTTGAAACAATCCTTGAAAAACATCACTGTCCCTAACCACAAGTATACTATACAACATACTGATATGCAAGGTCCTGGCTAAGATGGCAGCGAATCACTACAGATAGTTCTAAGTCTTGATATTTTATTGAGAGTGGAATGTGTAAATTTATGACTGACATTTAGCGCTTCATATTTAATACACACAAGGGCACGGATTTGCACACTATTAAACGATTCACTTAGATGACGTAAGAAAAAAGTGATTCGGTTCATAAGAAAGCGAAGGACTGCCACAATTGTGNATTAAACGATTCACTTAGATGACGTAAGAAAAAAGTGATTCGGTTCATAAGAAAGCGAAGGACTGCCACAATTGTGCAGATGTGTTTGTCTGCACTACCTGACCGCGGTGTCGGCCTGAATGAGTCGGGCGTGCCACAACTGAGGTTGGCTGGTGCGTCTGATGCTCGTAGCGTGTATGACGTACAGCAGAGGACAGAGGAACTACTGACATTGCTGTATTTGGTGTATACTTTCGTCCATTATCGTCATGTTCGTAATTTACTGTCTCTTCCACTCTGCGTATCTCTTGCACACAAATGCGCTTGTTGTCAGCCAATGTTAGCACCTAATAGATAAGTTATCCATTGCAGTTGTTAAATAATGTAGTGCATATAACTGTAACAATAAGGAAAATATGCTTTTACCATTAAAGTTTTTTCATTATATTAAGTACTGTGAACAGGTGCTGAAAATTATCCGGCTTTCATGAATGGTTTCGCTCGTCTAAGTATTAACGAAGCAGCTCATTGGCCTACGTTGTTAGTGATGTCAGATGCAGACGAAGCAGTCTGATGCGTCCGACCTCCAGATATGAAAAATGGCCAGGTATGATCAGACAGCTCTGCATCAGCCATCTGCACCATCAACTCGGACAGCTGGGGAAAACGCATATTCACAGTTGTTACTGCGCCCTTAATCTTATATACCAGTTGATTCAGAACAACACTGACAATGTTTGGTATGTTTTGCGTGATGGCAAACTGATCATTTTTTAAGTGGAGCCTCATGTCCGGAAAAGCATGGTTTGAGTGCTATAGGGCCTGTTGCATGGCCATTACGGTCACCAGATCTCACACCTCTCGACTATTTCCTTTAGGGTACTATGAAGGGTATGGTGTGTGAGACTCCTCAACAATCAGAGGAGGACGTTATCACACGAAATCACGCAGTACTGAGCACACAACCACATGTGCGTCAATCTCTGCACCGCCGACGTATGCTCTGTAATCAAATAGGAAGTCGACAATTCGAACCACTTTTGTAATTTACTGCACAGTGTGATGTCAATCTAAGTTAGTGGAGGTTTTTTTGTCACAATGTGTAACATATGCCCATCAGCCATACCCGAAGCCTTGTCAAATTTCGATGACCCACAGCACCAAAACTATGCTTTTCCGTGCATAGGTCCACTATTGAAAGATATCGGGTTGTCGTCTCGCATGACACACTAAGCATTGTCGTTGTTGTTTTGAATCATCCAGTATAGCGGAAGGATACCAAATGAGAAGTAATGTAGATCCTAAGCAGGGCTTTCAAATGTACTCAACTGTAACGTATAATATTTTATGGTGGTATTCACTATTATGGTTTTTCCAAGATATTTATTTTGCCAGAATTTTTTGTATCACGTTGTTGTTACTCTATGTGATATTTAGAAGATTTTATTTATTTTGACACGTAATTTTGTGCAGTTTTCATGGTTGTATTTTTATTTAAATTGATGTATGTTTATCATTTTAAGAAATTGACAGCACTCACCGTTCATAGTTTTTTTTATTATGCATTTTTGAAAGCAGTTCCGAGTTAAGCCCTATATTGACCAGGTTAATTTAAATTCCCATAGTTTTAATGAATGTTTTACATGTAGCTGGAAGAAGATTTTTTCATAGATGACTCNCAGGTTAATTTAAATTCCCATAGTTTTAATGAATGTTTTACATGTAGCTGGAAGAAGATTTTTTCATAGATGACTCGTGTGCCAAAATGGTTTTAATGGCCACAACAGTGTTCGTGGAACATAGGAAGAGGGTCACAGCGGAAATTTAATTANCAGGTTAATTTAAATTCCCATAGTTTTAATGAATGTTTTACATGTAGCTGGAAGAAGATTTTTTCATAGATGACTTGTGTGCCAAAATGGTTTTAATGGCCACAACAGTGTTCGTGGAACATAGGAAGAGGGTCACAGCGGAAATTTTATTANGTGTGCCAAAATGGTTTTAATGGCCACAACAGTGTTCGTGGAACATAGGAAGAGGGTCACAGCGGAAATTTTATTAAAACTCGGCAAATTGCAATTATGTATTTCGGCCTACAGAAGACTCCCATGGGTCCCGACCATGGATGGAGTCCTGAGGCTCGACCAAGCTCATGTTCCTGGTACAGACCTGATGTATAAGGTTTATTTTAAGTTGCCAAGAGAGAATTCCTTCTAGTTTCGACCCGATTTTGTTTACTATCAAACATTTTATAATTATTCTCTGGTGATCTCTAACAAGCTATTAAAACTTTTCTATTTCATTTGCCTACACATCCCTAAGTGTCAAGAGTAATCATGTTCTACCGATAATAAACTGAGCTAACAAAATNCTATTTCATTTGCCTACACATCCCTAAGTGTCAAGAGTAATCATGTTCTACCGATAATAAACTGAGCTAACAAAATTTTCTTTTTTAATTTTTTTTAAAATTCAACTATGAGAGTAAACTTTTTTGAAGACACCATAAAGTAAAATTAATTACTACGAAGCCGGTATGTCATAATCGTTGAATTTAAATTTTTTTTTTAAATTCACATCTCTAATTTATTTTAAAGCTGCACATTTCGTCATAACTTTAAACTTAATGAAATATTTTAAAAGCTGTTCTACATAATTTTGGTTATCGGTAAATGTTGCTCCACCAGATGAGTAGTGTTATTATTTTTTGGTAGTGTTGGTTGTAGTTTGAAACTTATGGCAAGGGTATTTTTTTAGTGTCTTCTTGTTAAGAGTATNTTATTATTTTTTGGTAGTGTTGGTTGTAGTTTGAAACTTATGGCAAGGGTATTTTTTTAGTGTCTTCTTGTTAAGACTATTATTTTTTTTTTACATTCAAGTGTCTTGACAAGTCCGGACTATAGCACGCACAACTACCCAATGTTAAATGTACTAATGTTATTAGCTACATGTGTCACAATACACAAAAATTTGCAGTTTCATTCCAGGGGAACCTAAAGCGTTACGACATTTAATTCCCAACAACATTACAGTATAGTACATACGTTGACACGCAGCTCAATCGCGAGGCATGAAAATAGTAGAGAAACATGCCAAAAGTTTAAAGTGGCACCCAATGTGGGACTCTGTAATAAAGTAGGAAGTCGACAATTCGAACCAATTTTGTAGTTTACTGCACCATGTGATGCTCATGTTAGGATAGTGGAGGTTATTTATCACAATGTGGAACATATACCCATAACCATACCCGATGCCTTGTCAAACTTCGATGCCCCACAGCACCCAAACCATNTTAGCTACATGTGTCACAATACACAAAAATTTGCAGTTTCATTCCAGGGGAACCTAAAGCGTTACGACATTTAATACCCAACAACATTACAGTAGAGTACATACGTTGACACGCAGCCCAATCGCGAGGCATGAAAATAGTAGAGAAACATGCCAAAAGTTTAAAGTGGCACCCAATGTGGGACTCTGTAATAAAGTAGGAAGTCGACAATTCGAACCAATTTTGTAGTTTACTGCACCATGTGATGCTCATGTTAGGATAGTGGAGGTTATTTGTCACAATGTGGAACATATACCCATAACCATACCCGATGCCTTGTCAAACTTCGATGCCCCACAGCACCCAAACCATNTCACAATGTGGAACATATACCCATAACCATACCCGATGCCTTGTCAAACTTCGATGCCCCACAGCACCCAAACCATGCTTTTCCGTGCATAGGTCCACTATTGAAAGAGATCGGTTTGTCGTCCCACACAACACACTAAGCATTATAGTTGCTGTTTTGAATAATCCGGTATAGTGGAAGGGTACCAAATAAGAAGTAATGTAGAAGCTAAGCAGGGCTTCAAAAGTACTCAACCAACCGTGAACAGCCTAGAGCCACTATTAGTTTTTTCCGAGCGCTATGCTATGAGCTCAACATTCTTGTTCGCGGTGCGTGAGGAGCGATCCTGTGCGGGGCGGCGGTGGAAGCAGAGGAGTCTACTCAGCGGCGAGCTCTACTAGGCGGGGCAAGTCTACTGCTACCTGGGTGTGATCGGCTCGTGTTGTCGCTGGCCGTGGTGGAGGACTGCGTGTCCGCCGGCCCACACTCACTGTGCTCCATGCTCGACACTGACACTGACCCTGTGGGGCCAACACGCCACCTTCAGTACTGCCAACATACCCTCCTCTCCCACTCAGGGTTGCCAGGTCCGAGCCGCTCTACACCTCGCTGCTTCAACACACCCCACTACTTCCCCTACTTGCAGTTGTTAAGCAACTTACCGACAGTTATGTCATTATTATTTGATTACTTCGGAACAATTGGGAGGTTTATTACTAGACCAAAATTTTCAGTATACAAATTTGCAAAGTACCGTATTTTTAATGCACTCTATTATGTTCACCAAATTACTTATGGATTTACACAGTGTTAACATGTTGTAGAATTAAGAACACTTTTAAATAAAAATGAATGAACCGTATGCAAATAGTTGAAAATACTTGTTTCCTTCTTTTAAATGTCGACCAACATTTACTTGGTGTGTTTTATTACTTGTTATTGATGTGCGAAATAAATTAAACTGANATGCAAATAGTTGAAAATACTTGTTTCCTTCTTTTAAATGTCGACCAACATTTACTTGGTGTGTTTTATTACTTGTTATTGATGTGCGAAATAAATTAAACTGATGGGAAAAATGCACAGTTAAAATAATCTTCATTAATAATGAAGAGGTTGATTCTGTGTAACTAGAGTTTTCTTGTTGTTCATTTCACTACTAGAGTTAAAACATACATTACATATAAACCATTGACGAAATAGATAACTGGTTTCACTGAATTTTCCATTTGAACATCATGATCCCTGCTACGAGTTTTTCCATTCAAGTTGTTAGTTTATTTGTTTTTATGTTGCCAACTACAGATGGACACGCTTTGTTATCACCCCCTACCCCACACCTGTACCCTTTCTGGGTAATGCAGGGGTGTAAGAGTTTTCCTTTTCCTGTGAGTTTTCCCTTTCTTAATTTTTGCTTTTGGNATGCAAATAGTTGAAAATACTTGTTTCCTTCTTTTAAATGTCGACCAACATTTACTTGGTGTGTTTTATTACTTGCTATTGATGTGCGAAATAAATTAAACTGATGGGCAAAATGCACAGTTAAAATAATCTTCATTAATAATGAAGAGGTTGATTCTGTGTAACTAGAGTTTTCTTGTTGTTCATTTCACTACTAGAGTTAAAACATACATTACATATCAACCATTGACGAAATAGATAACTGGTTTCACTGAATTTTCCATTTGAACATCATAATCCCTGCTACGAGTTTTTCCATTAAAGTTTTTAGTTTATTTGTTTTTATGTTGCCAACTACAGATGGACACGCTTTGTTATCACCCCCTACCCCACACCTGTGCCCTTTCTGGGTAATGCAGGGGTGTAAGAGTTTTCCTTTTCCTGTGAGTTTTCCCTTTCTTAATTTTTGCTTTTGGNCCCTTTCTGGGTAATGCAGGGGTGTAAGAGTTTTCCTTTTCCTGTGAGTTTTCCCTTTCTTAATTTTTGCTTTTGGCATGCTATCGGGACCCCGCAATTTTTGATTTCATTCTATTATATCTACATCCAAGTTGTCTGGAGTAGTGGTGTGGCATTGTTAACCTGCCTTCCACCCAGTTCTCCACACTTCCTGGAATCTATACTACTTTATAACTATGAAATCATATAGTGGCACTAACTACTTGACTAATTAACTGATATACTTTTGATCCAATCCCTCTATATCGACATATAGTGGAGAGAGGGGCTTCCAAACATCTTTTCGATCCCCTCCCCCCTTTAGTCAGTCCTTAGTAATAAATATTGAATGGATCATTTTCCATATCCATTGCTACTGTAGCATCATACCTGGTTAGTTTCCCTGTTATCTCGCCTTGGTATTTGTTATTCCATTCCATTAGTTTCTCGTTCATTGCCGGGTCGTCTTCAATGTAATATTCAGTTCATCAGAGAGGGGGGGAAGGTCCCTTCCACTCATCAGTAGCCTGCTGATAAATCCTTCGAAAGTTTCTTAACATTTTCTTCAGGGTTATCCCCAAGCTGGGTAGTGGGTCTGCTCCCACTACAATGTTTATATTGCGTTTTAATACTCTCAATTTCAGGAGTAAGATACTTTATGGAGAATTCTCTGTTTCCTCATCTAAGGGATTAATTAGTAATCCCACATCAAATTCCTCTAATCTATTGATTACTTCCCTTGCAAATTCACCAAAATATCTCGCTGTATCTTTTTGAGATAAAATACATCTTATGTTTAGCTCTTCTTCATCTATTTTCAGTTTTCTATGTAAATCTATTCTAATGTATTCAATCTTTGGGTATTCCAAATCACATGTTGGACAGTGTCACCAACTCTACAGATCGTTCAAAGAGCAGAGTCCACTAAGTTAAATCCATGTAACTTGGCTTTGAAGTTTCCATGTCCTATTTTTTTCTGACTAAGATGATAATCAGTTGTAATCCAATAGTGACGATATCTTTCCTTAATATCTGGAAATATGCTGTAAGTGACCCTCCCCTCCTCCGAGCTATCCCATCTCTCCTGACAGATTTCTAGGGATGCTTCTCTCTTCTTCTTCTTTCTTGTGAATGATTTGACCNCGAGCTATCCCATCTCTCCTGACAGATTTCTAGGGATGCTTCTCTCTTCTTCTTCTTTCTTGTGAATGATTTGACCTGTCATTCATTTCTTCCCGCAGTGAACCCCTTTCTTCTGCTCAAATATACAGTGTAATTGCTCCTGCAATGACTTGCATGACCTTGGTAGATGTCGTTCTATATGCCTTTGTTATAGCTAGTAAGGCTGCTCTTTGGAATTACAGTAATAGTCTCCTTGTATGTACCAATCTGGCATTGGAATACCAGACAGATACTCAATATAATCCAATTTATAAGAATACACTCTTTAGAGTGTATTCATTGTCTTAAAGTCCAAACTCTAGGATGATGTAAACACTGCTCTGATCTTGATGAAGAGGCTCACTGCTTTATCCATGTGGTATTCAATATGGTCTGGAAATCGAAGCTTACTATCAAGTATAGCTCCAAGATACTTTACTTTCTTTTTCAATCTAACAGGTCTTACCTCAAATCTTATTACTGCGAATCTCTTTAGAATCTCTTTCAGAATCATTGCATTAGTTTTCTCTAATGAAAATTCAAGTTTCACCTTATTTACCCAGTCTTCTACCTGTGTTACAATTTATTCTGTTTTTGCTTCAAGTTTTCTTCTGTNCGAGCTATCCCATCTCTCCTGCCAGATTTCTAGGGATGCTTCTCTCTTCTTCTTCTTTCTTGTGAATGATTTGACATGTCATTCATTTCTTCCCGCAGTGAACCCCTTTCTTCTGCTCAGATATCCAGTGTAATTGCTCCTGCAATGACTTGCATGACCTTGGTAGATGTCGTTCTATATGCCTTTGTTATAGCTAGTAAGGCTGCTCTTTGGAATTACAGTAATAGTCTCTTTGTATGTACCAATCTGGCATTGGAATACCAGACAGATACTCAATATAATCCAATTTATAAGAATACACTCTTTAGAGTGTATTCATTGTCTTAAAGTCCAAACTCTAGGATGATGTAAACACTGCTCTGATCTTGATGAAGAGGCTCACTGCTTTATCCATGTGGTATTCAATATGGTCTGGAAATCGAAGCTTACTATCAAGTATAGCTCCAAGATACTTTACTTTCTTTTTCAATCTAACAGGTCTTACCTCAAATCTTATTACTGCGAATCTCTTTAGAATCTCTTTCAGAATCATTGCATTAGTTTTCTCTAATGAAAACTCAAGTTTCACCTTATTTACCCAGTCTTCTACCTGTGTTACAATTTATTCTGTTTTTGCTTCAAGTTTTCTTCTGTNTCAAGTTTCACCTTATTTACCCAGTCTTCTACCTGTGTTACAATTTATTCTGTTTTTGCTTCAAGTTTTCTTCTGTTGCATGCTGGGAATACAATCAATGCATCATCTGCATATGAAAATATTTCACATCCTTCTAGGTAGATTTATTCGAAGCAATGAGTCAAAGAGTGTATTCCACAAGAGTGGTCCAAGGACTTATCACTGTGAAAACCCCTTTGGCATTCGTTTCTCTATACAGACTCCACTAACTTCAAATGCTTACTGTATTTTCAAAGAAAGATCCTATCATGCTGTAGAGATTCCTGTTTCCATTCATTTATATTAAGTTGTCAGAGCACCACAGGCCACCAAGCATTGTCAAATACTCCGTTAATATCCAAGAATATTCCAAGTACATAGATTTCTTTTGTTGTTTTGATCTTCCTGACACCATCCATTACTGCTCTTTCAACCCCTCTTCCTTTCCGAAAGCCATATTGTTTATTATGTAATCTTTGTATAGCCTCCAAGAACGACAGCAGCCTCACCTTTTTGGGGGGCTTTACTTACTGTGCAATTTTCTTTTCAGATTTTGTCACTCGGGAAAAGGTCGGTTTTTTGGTTTTTCATCATCTTTAACTATTTTGATGCCTCCCTTCAAACATTGCTCAAGGCCTCTTGCATATCCTTTTAATTCGGCATTCTCTAGCACAGCTCTGTCCAAACATGATTTTATTTGGTACAATTTAGGGAGAAAGTAGTTAGCATTCTCTTTCTTCATTAACTATTTTCTTCTCTAANACATGATTTTATTTGGTACAATTTAGGGAGAAAGTAGTTAGCATTCTCTTTCTTCATTAACTATTTTCTTCTCTAATGTGCAATAGTCAAATGTCTTGGTGAGAAGAGCGTCTGCTTCTGTTCTGATCTCCTCAAGGACAGCATCCATATCGCCACCTGGGCCACCTCCAAAGCACTGGCCTTTTTGATCCTCTGGGTATTTATTTCCTTTATAGTTGTCCATTATTGCGGTAAATATATCTTGTGATGGTTGTCCTTGAGTCAGAGGAAAAACCATTTTCATCCAATTAAGTAGGTCAGAACTAGGTTTCCTCAATTATTTCCCGTTTGTTTCTGAGTCCATAATCAGGTTTAAGGCATATATAGACTTTTCTTTACTTATCTGAGAGGCTAACTTCGCTAATTTTTTTTGTCTGTCTTGACTTGTAGCATGCCACTTTTGGAAGACTCATTTGTGAATAATGTCCACCAATCTTGTTCACTAATTATAACAGTCAGGTCAAATCAACACACACCATTTGTCACAGTTCGGTTAAATCAATACACACACACTTCACACACAGACACTTATAGCTAACAAATTGCATGTTCAGGCAAATTAACAGCTTGTACTCTTGGCTCACACTTCGTATGAACGGTTGTCTTTGACCACAAAAACTCCTGGGCCATAGGCCCACGACCGACACAACTTTCTTCTATAGATCGCCCTGTACACTATTTCGCTTCTGTACTCTTCACTATTATGTGTCAGTACGTTGGCCATCCACAATACTCGCCGGTGTTTCCAGGCCAGCAGCACTGCTGATGCGGTCGGCAAGTCACTCGCGATGTTGCCAGCAGTCATCGTCCCTTACATCGTCCTTGTGAGTCAGATATACACTGAGGTGACAAAAGTCATGGGATACCTCCTAATATCGTGTCAGACCTCCTTTTTNTCCTTGTGAGTCAGATATACACTGAGGTGACAAAAGTCATGGGATACCTCCTAATATCGTGTCAGACCTCCTTTTTCCCGGCGAAGTACAGCAACTCGACGTGGCATGGACTCAACAATTCGTTGCAAGTCCCCGGCAGAAATATTGAGCCATGCTGCCTCTATAGACGTCCATAATTGCGAAAGTGTTGCCGGTGCAGGAGTTTGTGCACGAACTGACTTCTCGATTATGTCCCATAAATGTTCGATGGGATCCATGGCGGGCGATCTTGGTGGCCAAATCATTCGTTGGAATTGTCCAGAATGTTCTTCGAACCAATCGCGAACAGTTGTGGCCCGGTTACATGGCGCATTGTCATCCATAAAAATTCCATCGTTGTTCGGGTACATGAAATCCATGAATGGCTACAAAAGATCTCTAAGTAGCTGAACATAACCCTTTCCAGTCAATTATCGGTTAAATTGCACCAGACGACCCAGTCCATTCCATGTAAAAACAGCCCACACCATTATGGAGCCACCACCAGCTTGCACAGTTCCTTGTTGACAACTTGGGTCCATGGATTCGTGGGGTCTGCGCCACACTCGAACCCTACCATCAGCTCTTANTCTGCGCCACACTCGAACCCTACCATCAGCTCTTACCAACTGAAATCGGGACTCATCTGACCAAGCCACGGTTTTCCAGTCGTCTAGGGTCCAACCGATATGGTCACGAGTCCAGGAGAGGCGTTGCAGGCGATGTCGTGTTGTTAGTAAAGGCACTCGAGTCGGTATTCTGCTGGCATAGCCCAGTACAGCCTAAGTTCGCCGTACTGTCCTAACGGACACGTCCATCGTACGTCCCACATTGATTACTGCAGTTATTTCACGCAGTGTTGCTTGTCTGTTAACACTGACCATTCTGCGCACNAACCTTCAATGCGAAGAAAAAACCTAGGTACAAATAATGAAATAAGAATGGAAACATGCCAGAGTTAGCTGTTCGGCATATATGTAACATGCATGCAATTTCAAGGAGACATCTAGTAACATATCAAGAAAAATGACACAACAACATAAATATGTAACATACATACGTACAATTCCAAGCATGAATCTAGTCAGATGTCATAGCACAGACGTCACAAAGCAACTAGAATGAGTATCAAACCAACAAAGAATGAAACAACGAATACGAGAGAGAACACAACAGCTGGGACAGATGTATACATGGACACACAACGAGGACAATGCAGACTAATGCAACAAGCTTCCTTCGACAGCAACAGTGGCGATGTTTCGGGAACTGCAAACCTGTTCCCGTCTCCAGGCACGCACAAACCGTCTGAGGAATATCTACACACTGACAGAAATTTGCATGCCTTTCATGTTACTGCCAGCAGGTGTTTGTGAGACAACATATTGTTATCTGACCTTTTGGCCACCTCCCTGATTTGTCTNTTCATGTTACTGCCAGCAGGTGTTTGTGAGACAACATATTGTTATCTGACCTTTTGGCCACCTCCCTGATTTGTCTTCAGATGTGGTGCTTGGCGCTATGTTTCCCTGCAGGCAGACTCGACATTCGTCACAATTTAATCATTTAGAGGCCACATTAATATTCTGCCCGAGGTTTTTTTCTGTTGCTATTGTCCACTGCGATGCTCAGTGCCAAGTTATATTTCCTGATGGAAACAGAAGGTCAAACTGTGCTACTGTTCTTGTGTATGGATGGTTCATATTGCTACAGCCTTCAACAGCATATTCACCAAAAATGAAAAGTCAGAAAATCTTGAAAAATACTTATGATTGTTGAAAAGACATCAATTCTATAATGCAAAACGACGCACACTAGCATTTTGCCAAAAAAAGCAGACATTTGGAATAAATACGAAAAAAAAAAAAAAAAAAAAAAAAAAAAAAAAGTAAAAGGTTGAAAATGGGTGATCATGGTCCAGAAAGCAAAGGTTTACAACTAATACTACCGAGGGTGACTGCGCATAACCTGTATTCAGCAATGTACATCGGACAATTAAAAAAGTTGTTTAAATTTTAAAGTAACAGTTGGAAACGATTCTAGGCACCATAGGAAACCTACAAGAGTGTTTTAAAGATATCAGTTGCAGATATGAAATTTTTATTTGTGCCCTGTACCTAAACAGATGCCATACTTGTTATTTTTTTTGTCACAACCAATGAACTGTAGGCTTTGTGTTCGGCCATGGTAATATGAATGTTTAACATACTAGAGAAGTATCACAGTTTAGCCATAAGATTCCCTCGCAAAATGTCACTCGGCACTGAACACCGCAGTGTAAGTGCCAACGAAAATAACATTCCTGCGTATTATCTACACATTTATTTACAGTGCTACTGAATGAGTTGAAAATATGTATTAAAATAAAACTGCAGGACTTGCACACACAGCTGAGGATTCTAATTCTTCTGTAGTGAAGCGAAATATCACATGGACTTTGTTTAGTTGCCTATATGCTGTTCATGGTAAACTGGGCACTTTTGAAAGCTTTGCCTAATATATATATAATTGTATATTGGGTATTCTTCCACTATATTTAAAATAAAGATTGCTATGGGCGTGATCACTTTATTGATTCATTGGTCAAAAGAAACTGTGGAGTTATTATACAAGTTTATGTTTTCTAAATTTGATCAATCTTGCACTTCTATTTAACAACAAAAAGAGAAAGCAGTAGAAATTATATCAGTATTTTCAAATTTTTACCTAAGACTTTTAATTTAACATCAAGACATGGAACTATTTTTCCTCTGTCATTACTAACTTTACTCGGCATATATCAGCCGTTGTGCCCATTAAAATATATGCAGCTAGGGACAGAGAAATTTTCCAAAGGTTGATTTCAAAAGTGCTCAGGTAATTGTGAACAGCACATAATTGACAGTCCCCACAAAATGGGGGACGCAGATAAGAAACAGCAGATTGTTGTCATGGAACGTGTGAGATAGTGAGGGTGTCTCGATAGAGGCAGTGGTGGTAGTGGACAACGTGTGCTGACCTCTGGGGGCCTGTGGGGTGGCAGTGGGCGGCGGGTTGGTGGGGTTCGAGTCCTGCGTATGACTGCGGTCCCCAGTCAGCAGGTCTATGAGTGAGGGCCGGTGTGTCCTGGTCTGTGACACACTCTCGTACAGATGCTGCATCTCCACCATGTATGTCTGCTGCTTGCTGTCCTTCTGCTCGTCTGCAACACACACACACACACACGCGCCATCAGGCGACTCACACTATCAACATAACCACTATGGAGTTGGTATGCTCTACCTTCACATCCGCTTTAACACTCTTGAGTGCTGCCGAGGTAATATTATGTCGCCTGAATTTAACTGAGCTGCATGGAGCTTGTCATAACATTACAACAGTGGTGTTCTTTCAAGACATCGACGAAGAAATATTACTTCGCCAGTAGTTTACATAATATTTGCTGCAACATAATGTTATGTCTGTAACACAAAGGTTAAATTACTTAAGTAAACAGTACGGACTGTATATTATTGTACCTTAGGAAAGAAAATTTGATTGCGACACTTTCAACTTAGCTTTAGACTGGCAGAGAGCTGGCCTGTATTGAATGTTGCACAGTATAGTAAGCATGCCCAGGGCTGTCTGTACCAGTGAGACAATTGTAAATGGGAATACACAGACAAACAGAACTAATGTTCATGTAGCCGCGAACATAGGTGACTCATTTTCAGCCTGTCCTAGTCCTCAATATATCTATACCGCACATGAAGTGTTAAAATCATCAATGACATTCTAATTTTTTCTAGTTTTATTTTATTGTTCTGCATAGGCATTGTTCCATTTGAAAAAAAATGTAACGTTGTTCAAGAAATACACATTATATTACTTACTAAAATTTGTGTCTGGGCTGCAGTCATGGGCCCTTGTATGAACTTNTGGGCTGCAGTCATGGGCCCTTGTATGAACTTCAATTCTGTGAAACCAGCACATCAACAGAACCTTTCATTTACAAAATATTTGCAGTGCAAGTTTCAGGTTATTCATCTTGTATAGGCTGTTCACAGTTGATTGAGCACTTTTGAAATCAACCTTTAAAACAAGCCACTGCCCCTACATCTATATATATCCAGGCGCACTGACTGGCCACCATCCAGTGAAGTTGGAAATGATCCAAGGAGGGCAGTTCCATCTCTTAACGTTGAATTAAAAGTGTATGATAGTCATACGTGAATACTGAAATTATTTATTTTACGTACTGTTTTTTACTGCATATATAATTAAGAATCAACAAATTTGTGAAATATCTACCTCTGTAATGATTACAACGTTTCATTTGACTGATCGTGTATAAAGTGATCAGGCCNACAAATTTGTGAAATATCTACCTCTGTAATGATTACAACGTTTCATTTGACTGATCGTGTATAAAGTGATCAGGCCCATGGCAATGTTAATTTTACATATGATGGAAGAATACACAATGCGCACACAATTATATGTTAAGCAGGGCTTTGAAAAGAGCTCAGTTTACCGCGAACAGCCTACAACAAGTTTCCCTGATAATTTCATTGGGGTGAAATTGCATGTTGGGAGTTGNGCTCAGTTTACCGCGAACAGCCTACAACAAGTTTCCCTGATAATTTCATTGGGGTGAAATTGCATGTTGGGAGTTGCCAGAAGTGTTCCTAACGGTAAATAGAAAAAAACAAATTGGTAATTGTAGGAGAAGTAGAAGAGTTAGGCGAGCGGCACCCACCGTACTTGTTGTCCTCAAGCTTCTCTTTAAGGGCCTTCATCTCATGCGCGAGGTCCATGAGCAGCGCAGCCTTGCCCTTGCCTATGGGCAGGTTGTACCCGCGCAGCTTCTCCCTCACCACGAACTGCAAGTGTCGCTCGTGATCACTGCCTGGACCCACGTTCAGCTGCGACAACACACTCACCTCTTACACTCTGTTCTCGGACATCGACAGTTGAGCTGAGGGGCTCTGGTCACCGCCTCCTGCCTGCAACTGTTCTGCACATCCGAGGTCTCGAGACGCGTGAGCTGTAAGGCAGACCCTTACTCGCTCGCCACTCGCCTCATCGCCTCTATGCACAAGGCGCACAACCAGTCTTTCCAACTCGCCTCAACGTGACTAAGCGGTCATCCTATGCTTTCNTCGCCTCTATGCACAAGGCGCACAACCAGTCTTTCCAACTCGCCTCAACGTGACTAAGCGGTCATCCTATGCTTTCATGGCGCGCTAGTATACATAAACGTTTGTGTTTCTGTGTCTAACGACAACTCTAAAGTTTCTGCATATAAACTTAATAGCTACGACTGATTCTGAAAACATCAGTTCTAGCCATTTTCACGCCCATAGAAATAATTCTTGGAGTTGAAATGCGAACTTGAAACTTGTCTTTGGGCAAGNAGTTCTAGCCATTTTCACGCCCATAGAAATAATTCTTGGAGTTGAAATGCGAACTTGAAACTTGTCTTTGGGCAAGATACGTTTCTTAAATGCTTTTTATGTTTACTTACAATACAACATATCCAAACTTTTTGAACTACGTCTTTTTTTTTACGAAACCTCTGCAAAGCACTTAATGCGCTGCCCGAAGCTCACGTATCCTAAAACAAGCATTCACCAACTTTGAACTTTCTTCCCTATTTGTGTTCTAAGATTACATAAAAGTATAAGTTATAGTATATACTATTTTTTTTTGTGAGAAAATACCAAAACATAAAACGTAAAACTGATAACTGACGTCAAATAACTAACACGAAAAGGCATATTTCAATTAAAATTTTACACTAGAAATAATAAACCAATTAAATAAATTATTTTATTAACTGGAATATGACATTAAATGAAATCACGCCAAAACAACATCGACATCATGGTCTGCACTGAAGCAGTGTATAAATAAGAATCACTCAAAACTTATAGTTAATATGGCCCTACAGACTGGAGGATCTCTCTGGGTGTGGTGCCACGTTCTGCTACTGCATGTTGGTGCAGATACGACGATCTTCTCTACCTGCAGTGCGTCTGGCAGGACCTGTTCCTACTACACGTAATGCACGACCTGTACGTATCCACGCCTGCATACGTTATGGAACAGTGATGACTGTGTGACCGAGATGAATGGCGGTACGACCACCCGGCCTCGTGCAGTTCGACCACACGACTTTCTTCAAATGGGTCTGGCTGGAGATATTGTTCGCGAGCACGGCGCCGTGGCATACTCATCTGCCTCTTCACACGCAGACTTCCACCTTTCCAGGTTGTTGTATGGACTATATAAGCACTGGGTTCTGGCAACAAGCGTCCTATGTATATCGAGCTGCAGTGACGTTTCTGCGACGTCACTTTAACAATTTGAATTGCTCAATTGGTAATGCATGTGGTTTTGATTTTATTGCAAATTGAAGGAAACCTTATGGGTGCAGCGATTCTCGCGTCAAGCAGTTATTATCACCAATAAATGTATACAATGAGCTTGTTCTTTAATATAATTAATGACAAATCTATAATATATATATTTATATATTCATTCCTACCACCTGACCTCTGAGTTGATTCTAGGCAAAATTGCTGATTGATTTTGAATTTAAGTTTTAACTTTTTGAAATCGTTTAGAAGAGTGTGCTTGACTATAACTTTGTCAGTTCCATTGTGTTTTGTATAGGGAACAACACGTTGGTAAGCCAACGTGTCAAATGCTAAATATATCAATAGTGTAAAGGCCTTGAGGTCGGAGAGGACAGCTCACCTTCTTGAGTATGTACGGCTGCAGCAGGACGAAGAGGGGCGTGTGGTGCGTGACGACGAAGTCGAGGAAACTCCAGTACTCTGGACCAATGTCGGCATACTTGCCCATCTCCCGCACTGTGGTGGCCACCCGCGACCAGTTGATCACCAGCTCCGCCTCGAAGCAGATCAGCATGATCTTCAGCGCTGACAGCACACCAACACACACTGCTCACGGCTTACTCTGCAATTGCAGCAGTCACTTTGATCCAATCTGACCGTCTGCTCATATGTAACTGACAAAGTAACAGCCAACCATTGCTTGGTATTTCAAGTTTTATTTGTCAAGGTTAAGTTTCTTACTCCTTCGCAAAAAAATTAATATATTGAGTGGTGCAAGGTAATCCAATTTAGGACACTTTTACACGCAGAAGCTTGAAAACTAGTAATCATGTAATTTCAGTGACATACTACACGAAGTTATAAATTTTTTTGAAATCGTATTTAAATTTTGTTAAGTTACTGTTGCATAAAAAAAAGGCATTTGACTAAATGCTTTATGCATCGGTAATGAATCCGGCTTCCTATCTCACCGAATTTGTTTTGTGTTACCAATGTTAACAAAGACTACTTATATTGTTCGTAATGCCATATTCTATAAGAAATGCGTTAATTTCCATTACAGGTTATGAAACAAGAAACACTAGCAATGGCTGGAAGTGCTAGAAATGGTGACTGACGAGACTTCGTCAGCTCTGTAGTGAATTCTCGTAACAACACGACTTCTAAAGGGGTAACAACTTCTCCCAGGGTCTGTAGCCACTATCAAAGACGATTTGGAGAACTGTGCATGGTGCGGCAGGGCCTCAAGGGATTTACACAACAAAAAACTTAGTAAACAGTATGNGACGATTTGGAGAACTGTGCATGGTGCGGCAGGGCCTCAAGGGATTTACACAACAAAAAACTTAGTAAACAGTATCAACTTTCCCAATGCATTTGGTTCAAAACTTGTCCAACACAGTGGAGTTACAACTGCTTAGCTAATCACCGAAATGCATACATTTAAATAAACATATTTTATTTACTTTATTTTAAATTATGCAATACAATATTAGTTTATAATTAACAGTTTAAAAAGCAACCACCGAAAAATAAACACGAATAAATAAACAATTGTCTCCATTTTGATGGAGTACAGCACACACTATGATTTATTTATAATGGTCGAACCTTAGCAGTAACATCGGTATTGTTTCAGTTGAATTTTGGGAGCCTGCTGCTTAATGCTTGCTGCAATTGTTTTTATTGTATAAACCCCAGATACTCTCGCCACGTTTAGGCAAGCCCTGACCGGCCAAGACATTAACAATATAAAGAAATGAAAAGAAAAAGTAAAGATATCCACAGAATTTGCAAGACTGGTCTTCAAAAGGTTGGAAAAGTTCTATGAATAAGTTAACTCATAGCCAACACATTGTTGTCCCATATTAGATTGTAATAATCGCGGAAGTTACGTAATAAAACTACTTTAGAAACCTAATATTGGGAGCAGATCCACTACAAAAACTAGGAGTTCTCCGAAAAAATATAAGAGTAAACTTGATCAAGATACAACCAATATTGTTAGAGTGGAGGAGGGAGAAGCTCATAGCCGCCATACACATGAACAGATACAATGATGACGACCCAATAACTATAAATGATAACGGACCTGGACATTGGTGACAGGACTATGAATAAGGAGGGAGAAATTGAAGGTAATATGGAATTAACAAATTAATAAGGGAAACAAACCCGGTCGAAGAATACTTGACGCGAGTAGAAAGATTATGTTGCGTCTGGTGCAATGTATTTCAATGGGGCGGCTGTGCGACTTGCCATATTGGTTTTATAGGCATAGGGTATGCAAAATCGAAAATCCGTATTTATTACATACTTTTAAAAATCCTTTATTTTAATTAATTAAAAAATATTAATTTTTTAAAATTTGTACTGAAATTGTGAATAGAATGCGGCAGAAATATGCAAAAGTCTCTTTTCCAGTTACTTCATTTCTGGTATCCTCTCTTAAAGTCTAATTATTACACAATATCAGAATCTGCACATTATTCACCTCCTCGACTGTTTTGTAGGCATAAGTGTGCTACTCGGATTCTTTTAATGTATTTATATGTGACTAAACCAAGCCCATCATAAGAGTAGCGATCATATGCACGGGTATGTTATAATCATGTTTTGGATCAACATCTATCATCATTTTTATAGGCACAGTTGGTCATAATTTAAACACCAAAAGTGCCCCTTGAGACTAGGAATGTACGAGGGCAGTTTGGGCGATAGTCTTATCTTTCGTGCTCTTAGTAACCATAAATCCGCCAATCGTCCAATCATTTAATCAATATTTTAATCAATCCATTATCTTTCAATCTTTCCATCAATATTTCGTAATATTTACATTAATCTTACTTAATTATTCCATCAATCTTTCAATCTTTCCATCAATCTTTCGCAATCTTTCCATAAATATTCCAATCTTTCATCTAATTTTTCCATCACTCTTCCAATCTTTCAATCAATCTTTTACAATATTTTCATCATTCTTCCAAACTTTACACAATCTTTCACAATCTTACCATGAATCTTTCGCAATCATTTCTTCAATCTTTCGCAATATTTCGACAAATCTCGCAACCTTTGTTAATCCTTACCAATCATCACCAAAATTTTATCAATCTTCCCCTCAATTTTTTGCAATACATCCATAATTATACTAATATTTCGCAATCTTTCCATTAATTTTCCAATATTTCCACCAATGTTTTGCAATAATGACATCAATCTTCTAATCTTCCCACCAATCTTTTGTACAACCTTTAGATCAATCATCAGTCCATAATTAATCCATGGATTTGTTGGCTGCCTCCATCCATAAATATTTAAAAACATTCATTCACTAACTGTCTATACACATTTGTATTTGACGATTGCATTAATGTTTTGTATGGGGCCCACTATCCATGCATTTTTATACTTGAAGTCTTAATAAATTATCTGTATGTAGATCTGTACATAAGTAAATGAGTGCTCATAGAACCACTTTAAAGTTGCGAAGGAAAAAAGGACACAACACACAAAATAAAAATATTTAATTTATAAAAAAAACATTATTATTTTGTAATTACAATTACAGAAAAAAAGTAGTTCCTTACATCATGCGATATAATCCCTGACCTTCAGTGCTCTAATAATTGAATTTATCTCGTTAATGTGCGAGAAATATCCACCTTGTTGCAAAGCGATCAAGTGTGAGTCTATCAACATATTCATTCGGGTCTTCGGGAAATACGTAGCCAGTGTTCTCAATGTCTTCTGCTTTCTCCATGTCGATCGTTGCAGCAAATATGGTAGAGGGGTGTGTCAGTGCATCGATAAAATCGCTATCGTCTTCAGTGCCATCACTGTCTTTATATTCATATACTGTCTTTTCAAGGTCATCTTCACTTCCTGTTTCGTTCTCAGTATCAAATTTACTTTTCTTTGTAGCAAGATATGGTCATCAATATTTAAAGCTGATGACCGTTTATTTTAAAGTTCATCGGTTTCACACTAAATTCTTGCAAGTGTACGTCCCATACAAACAGACTCTACTGAACGATGCAGGTCACTCATTCCATCGTTAGCATGAACTGTTTTATCATGATTGCCTTTGGAATCAGTACCCATCTATGCATCAAGTGGTATTGGCGGCAGCACTTGCTTGCTCGCAAAAGACGTATCTTTGCAGTTCTTTATGTGATTCTTCAATGTGTCGCCTTGCATAAACTGCATGGGACCAATGTCGTAATTCTTCCTCATGCGAACAGGACTCTTCGTACAGGTGATTCTCTCATGTCGTGGAGCATTTTGACAGAAGGTAAAAACTCGATCGCAGAATCGACACTGACGTCAATCAGGCAGCGATGATGCAGGTCGCGGCTCCATGTTTGTTGATGTCAACGGCAGGCCTTAGTATTCGCCATTCATCTTCACTGCATAGCGAGAGAATGCTTCCAAATATATGTTAATTTCTCAACATCTGAACATCTACTAAGGTATCAGTTGCATCATATTCAGTATATATATAAGCCAAAATATTTCTAACTTCACGAGAAAATTAATAATTTTTACCATTTCGTGCTGTAAACTCAGGTCTCAATGACGTACTTTACAGTTACAGATTGCTTAAAACTTTGTATCAGTAGAGCATGGCTGCTAAACAGTGAGAAATTAATGTACAAACTTTGTTAAAAGTATTCCAAAACTCGGGTCATTAATCGAATTGCAAACCTCTTATTACACTTTGATTCCTATATCCTGTGCCTAAAACTTACATTTAAAATTTATAATAAATTCCTACAAGATTCACCTAACACTAGGAAAAATTACAATTTTTTTTCTAAGTCCTGAGGAGAATTAATTTTTTTTAATAGTTTTAGTTTCGAACCCAGGTCCCGAAATCAAACCTTGTCTTTAAATGTTGCTTATATATATATATATATATATACATATATATATATACATATATATATACACACTAACGTTTGTGAAAAATACAACACCAAGAAGGATACATGTAATAGAAATGAACTGTATACAACAGATTAGGTATATGACAATACACAATTGATTAGGTTTACATAACTTTACATTAACTCTGTCGTTGAGAATTCAGTATGGCGTGAGGCCCCCCATGTGCTGTAATCAGAGCTCCTAAATGTCATGGCATGGAATCAAAGAGGGCCTGTATATCTTCCTGGTGAATCTCCCTCCACAAGTACACAAAGTATCAATAGTGGTTGCTGGAGGTCCGTGACGAACAAGTCACCGACCAACCGTATCCCATACATGTGCGATGGGTGACATGTCTGGTGAACGTGCAGACCAGGGAAGCAGTGGTACCCTTCGTTCATTGAAGAAGGCTTGCACATTCCTTGTCACATGTGGCTGGGCATTGTCCTGCTGAAATATGGCATGTGGAATCGCCTGAAGAAGGGGCAGTACCTCGGGATCTAAAACCTCCCTGATGTAGCGGTTGCTGTTCAGATTGCCCTCAATTCGTAGGAGTCGTGATAGCATGTTGTATCCAATGGTGCCCCAAACCATCACACTTGGCGTTTGTCCGCTATGCCGCTCCACATGCAGGCTGTCTAGATTGTGGTCACCATANTGCCCCAAACCATCACACTTGGCGTTTGTCCGCTATGCCGCTCCACATGCAGGCTGTCTAGATTGTGGTCACCATAGTAGCGTCTAACATGTATGCGGCCATCACTGTAGGACAGATTGAAGCGGATTTCGTCCGAAAATACTATATTTTGCTACTAAACACGCCAGCGACGGTATTCATGTGCCCATTGCAGTCTGGGGCGTTTGTGTTTCTGGACAATGGAAGCCGATGCAATGGCATGCGTGCCACCAGTTCAGTCCGCAGCAGACGGTGTCGAACCATGNGTTTCTGGACAATGGAAGCCGATGCAATGGCATGCGTGCCACCAGTTCAGTCCGCAGCAGACGGTGTCGAACCATGGACGCAGACAGATACACACCCATTGCAGTGCTATAGTGTCGAGCCAACACTGTTTACGAGGCTGTACAGGTCGTTAGGGTCATGCGGGCAAGATAGTGGTCATCCCGTGCTGTGGTCACATTGCATGGTCCAGTACCCGCTCGTCGCTGCGTACGACCTTCTTCTATCCACTGGTTCCACACACACATCAGTCCCGTACCAGCATGTCCTGTACGAGCCGAAATGTCTCGGCATGAAAAACCCGGTACCCATATATCGATCATTCTGCCCCATTCGAACTCACTCACTTGCTGATATGACAAATCTTTGACGTCGACGAGGCATATTGACACTTGCTTTCACTTCGTTTGATGGCTATTCACTGACTGAGCTTGGCGTAACACNTGACGTCGACGAGGCATATTGACACTTGCTTTCACTTCGTTTGATGGCTATTCACTGACTGAGCTTGGCGTAACACGGACCTTTATGTTCACACAAGAGAGGACGCTTCTGGGCCTACGTGTGCGCTATCTTCCTGAAATTGTTATCGCTTATTGCTGGTACACTTCCTCCGAGTTTGGATTCATTCGGGCAATTCTTCCTGGGTGTTGCAACTTTCACAAACAATAGTGTGTGTGTGTTGGTGTGTATGTGTATATATAAGGTATGTAAAAAGCACGTAAACATACAGAAAAACCCGTACGAAATTGGTTAAAAATGGTCGAAAACTCGGGTCGGTATTAGAACTGNTGACGTCGACGAGGCATATTGACACTTGCTTTCACTTCGTTTGATGGCTATTCACTGACTGAGCTTGGCGTAACAAGGACCTTTATGTTCACACAGGAGAGGACGCTTATGGGCCTACGTGTGCGCTATCTTCCTGAAATTGTTATCACTTATTGCTGGTACACTTCCTCCGAGTTTGGATTCATTCGGGCAATTCTTCCTGGGTGTTGCAACTTTCACAAACAATAGTGTGTGTGTTGGTGTGTATGTGTATATATAAGGTATGTATAAGCACGTAAACATACAGAAAAACCCGTACGAAATTGGTTAAAAATGGTCGAAAACTCGGGTCGGTATTAGAACTGTAACATATCTCACTATAATATCATTATTATTCTTCCAAAATTTGAGTTACAGCTTACGTTATACGTTTCATACACTATGTATTTATATGGGATTCATTCTACATTTTTGCTTAAGTGTCACTTAGGGGGTTGTTGCATTACTCTAGTATAATGAAAAAGGAGAGTTCGGGACAAATGAGTTGGGCGACGGAGATCGTAGCAGTTCATGCTCTGTCATTCCTGTCAACTGGTGGCCGTATTGTACACCATTTTAAAAATGTCGGTGACATTGACCATGACCTTTGACCTTCATACCAGTAAACTTAATATTAAAAATTCCAACAAAAATAAAAAATCCAAAAAAATTGATTTTTTTTAAAAATTACAACACATATTTTAACATCTGCAAAAAAATTATTAAAAAATATTTATTCTTTTAAAAACACTTATTAAAAATTCATAAAAAAATATTTGAAAAATAAGATTGATGGAAAGATTGTTGAGGATTACTGAGGATTAGCGAAGATTGCGAGATTNTCGAATTTTTTTAAAAATTACAACACATATTTTAACATCTGCAAGAAAATTATTAACAAAAATATTTATTCTTTTAAAAACACTTATTAAAAATTAATAAAAAAATATTTGAAAAATAAGATTGATGGAAAGATTGTTGAGGATTACTGAGGATTAGCGAAGATTGCGAGATTTGTAGAAATATTGTGGAAAATAGATGTAAAGATTGACTGAAAGATTGGAAGATGGATGGAAATATTGCGAAAGATTGATAGGAAGATTGAGAAATATTGATGGAAAGATTGATGAAAAATTGGAAGATTGTTGAAAGATTGCAAAAATTTGATTGAAATATTGCGAAATATTGATGAAAAGATTAGAAGATTGATGGAATGATTGCTGAGGATTGGTGAGGATTGCGAAAGTGACAGAAATATTGGAAAATTGTTGGGCTGATAGAAAGATTGCGAAATATTTATGGAAGTTTGTGAAAGATTGATGGAAATTTTGGAAGATTGATGGAATTNAGAGATTAGAAGATTGATGGAATGATTGCTGAAGATTGGTGAGGATTGCGAAAGTGACAGAAATATTGGAAAATTGTTGGGCTGATAGAAAGATTGCGAAATATTTATGGAAGTTTGTGAAAGATTGATGGAAATTTTGGAAGATTGATGGAATTATTGCAAAATATAGATTGAAAGTTTGATGCAAAATTTGCGAAAGATTGATTGAAAGATTGGAATATTGATGAAAAGATTGCGAGACTGATGGAAATATTGCGAAAGATTGATTGAAAGATTGAAAGCTCTATGGAAAGATTGTGAAATATTGTTGGAAATATTGAAAGATTGATGGAAAGTTTGTGAAATATTTGTGGAAAGATTTATGGAATAATGGAATAATTTGGAAGATTGGTAAAAATATTGCGAAAAATTGAAAAATTGATGGATTGATCAACATATTAATGGAATGATTAGATCATTGACAAATTGATGGTCAAGAAGAGCATGGAATGTAAGACTAACATCACCCGAGCTGCCCTCATACATTCCTAGTCTTAAAGGGACCATTGTGGTGTAGTGGTTAGATTACTTTCCTCCCAAATAGGCGAACTGGGTTCGAATCCCGGATTTTTGCAGTTGGGAATCGTGACGGACGATGCCGCTGGTCGGTGGGTTATCTTGGAGATCTCCAGCTTCCCCCATCCTTTCATTCCGGTGCTGCTCCACACTCACCTCAGTAACACTCATCGTCTCTCAAAACCTCGCTGTTAAAGAGCAGCCTAAATCTCTTCACTCACTCACTCACTAGTCTCAAGGACCTAGCACTATTGGTACTTAAATTATGCCCAACTATGCCTATAAAAGAAATGGTAGATGCTGATCCATACCATGATTATAATATACTCGTGCATATGGTCACTACTCGTATTACAGGCTTAGTTTATTGACATATACAAACATTAAAATAACCCGAGTAGCATACTTATGCCTATAAAACTGTAGAGGCAGTGAATAATGTGCAGATTCTGATATTGTGTAATAATTATACTTGAAGAGAGGAAACAGGAAATGAAGTAACTGGAAGAGAGTCTTCGGTAGAAATTTAAAAATACAATTCTTAAAATAAATTGTTAATATTAAAAAAAAAAAANATATACTCGTGCATATGGTCACTACTCGTATTACAGGCTTAGTTTATTGACATATACAAACATTAAAATAACCCGAGTAGCATACTTATGCCTATAAAACTGTAGAGGCAGTGAATAATGTGCAGATTCTGATATTGTGTAATAATTATACTTGAAGAGAGGAAACAGGAAATGAAGTAACTGGAAGAGAGTCTTCGGTAGAAATTTAAAAATACAATTCTTAAAATAAATTGTTAATANCGTTCACATGTACGCCAATAACTCCTATACACGCAGTGCAAAACTACAACAGCCAATCAGAAACTGTTATCGTTTTCGACACGAGAAAAGCGGAAAGGTTGAGTTTACGCAGAAATCTATGCTCACAAATGAGTAGACTTTGCCGAAATTTCCCAGAAGTCAGTTGGTTCATATTTTTAACTACTTATTTCTTCCATAATCATTGAGTTGATGTTATAGCGTTTATGTATTTATATGTATGTATTTATAATTAACTATGTAAAGATAATCACAGATTNAAGGTTGAGTTTACGCAGAAATCTATGCTCACAAATGAGTAGACTTTGCCGAAATTTCCCAGAAGTCAGTTGGTTCATATTTTTAACTACTTATTTCTTCCATAATCATTGAGTTGATGTTATAGCGTTTATGTATTTATATGTATGTATTTATAATTAACAATGTAAAGATAATCACTGATTTTTTAAATAATTTGTGTTAAACGAATGTCGCTTGGAAATAAACCGATATGTGGCAAATTCTTGAAAGAACTTTTTAAAGCATAAAACATAATTACATTCTCTTGAAAATAATTTAGTAAGTTTCTTACCACAGCGAAGTTAATAAAATAGAGTATAAAATACAAACCTACAAATACANCGTTCACATGTACGCCAATAACTCCTATACACGCAGTGCAAAACTACAACAGCCAATCAGAAACTGTTATCGTTTTCGACACGAGAAAAGCGGAAAGGTTGAGTTTACGCAGAAATCTATGCTCACAAATGAGTAGACTTTGCCGAAATTTCCCAGAAGTCAGTTGGTTCATATTTTTAACTACTTATTTCTTCCATAATCATTGAGTTGATGTTATAGCGTTTATGTATTTATATGTATGTATTTATAATTAACTATGTAAAGATAATCACAGATTTTTTAAATAATTTGTGTTAAACGAATGTCGCTTGGAAATAAACCGATATGTGGCAAATTCTTGAAAGAACTTTTGAAAGCATAAAACATAATTACATTCTATTGAAAATAATTTAGTAAGTTTCTTACCACAGCGAAGTTAATAAAATAGAGTATAAAATACAAACCTACAAATACAGCTCAGAACGTAAGAAATATATGTAGAAAACCTTGGTGTATAGTAATTTGGGCGGCTCTTAACCTAGAGGCATTGAGAGCTGAGGGTGAAGCGAAGTGAGTATGGTGGTGCACCGGAATGAAAGGGTGGGGAAACGGGATATTCCCAAGAAAACCCGCCAACCAACAGCATTGAAATATTGGTGTAAATGGTAGCATATCAAAAAGAAAAATATTGTGTTAAAATATAAGGTGAATGAAGGAGTACCGAGGAAGGAGACCTGCACGAGGGACTTGGAGACGATGAGCGGCCTGTCCTTGCTGGAGAGGGCGACGCCGCCACAGCGTATCTCGGAGGCCGTCTTGATGGTCTGTGCGTTGACGGGAGATGTCTTGGTCGTCGGCGGACACATGGCGTGCAGCACCACCGTCAGTGCGAAGTTGATGTCCGCCTGCCTCATCTTCGGCACGTCTGCAACACCCACACGCCATCTCTGCACTTGTCACTTACCCCTGTTTACCCTCACCAGAATATTCATGTATTCATTTTAGATTATGCCACGAGATGGTATCAAAACGTTTCGAGACTACATTATTTTTGACAAGAAAGTTCTATATTGATCTACGGGGCCGCTGTGTTTGTTTGAGCGGTTAGCATGCTGGCCTCCAACCAAGGCGAACCGGGATCAACCCGTGGCCGGATCACTCCCAGATTTTCGCATGCGGGAATCGTGCCGGACGATGCTACTGGTTGGCGAGTTTCCTCGGGGATCTCCCGTTTCTCCCGCCTTTTCATTCCGGCACTGCTCCATATTCACCTCAATCACTCTCATCGGCTCTCAAGATCTCACTGTTAAGAGCCGCCCAAATATATTCACTCACTCACTCACTTTATTGACCTACACACAACCGCTTTCAAAACAATTCCTTTGCACAGTAATACAGTGATCCCAGCATTCCTGCCACTTTTGAATGTATCCTGAAAGTCTTCTTCTCGAAGCTCGTCAAGCACCTTTCCGCAGTGGTGTCAAAACAGCGAGCTTTGAGCTGGATCTTCATCTTCGGGAAGAGCGCTGAGTTTGCAGGAGCAAAATCTGGTGAGCAGGATGGCCGCTGAAACACGACCACGTTGTTTCTGGGGAGAAACTCATGTGTGAGAAGAGTTTGGAGACGGTGTGCATTGCGTATCGAGAATTCTTTCCCAGGGGCAATACCGTCAACAGTGGGTTCTACTGGTAAGTTTTACGGCGTCTAAGGGAGGAACTGTGGCGAGCAAGAAACAGGATGCTTCACGACCACAATGCACCTTGTCACCATGGTCTNGGATGCTTCACGACCACAATGCACCTTGTCACCATGATCTCCCTACACCAGAAACAACATGGTGTTGCTTCAGTGCCGGTCCTACTCGCAGGAATTTGGCTCCTGCGGATTTCGCTCCCTTCTAGAAGATGAAGATCCAGCTCAAAGGTCGCTGTTCCGACACCACTGCGGGGAGTCAGCGAGAATCGCAGAAATAACTTGACACGCTTCGAGAAGAACACATCTAGAGTTTTTTATTATGACCGCGACGCTAGGAAACAGGTTTGCGTTCGACCATTATGCAAAACCGTACTTTGCGTAAGTTATTATAACAACAGCCCAGTTTGCGAACGCAAAGTTTGCATCGACGATAGAAACGGTCGTAAACTTAACGCGGGAGAAATATACCGCGCAAACCACTTTACGTCTCGTGCAGCAAGAGAAAATAGCGGATGTTTTCTATGAGTTGCCATAACCTCGTGAACAAAAACTGTTGTAATTAAATAATGGAGCTTAGAAATAGTATCTTCTGTTTGTTAAAAAAGTATTAATGTTTTTAAAATTAGTTTAAAATGGCAGAAAAATACTGTTGTTTGTTTTCTAAATGAGTACGCATATTTTCAAGCCGTCATGTCACCCGTACGTATGTCTCATTCCATACAACGAATTTTCTAAAAATGAATAAACATGAAGGAAAATCATGTAAAATTTAATTTAACAGGAGTAAAACGTACAAAATCATTACACGAATCTGTGTATTATCACAAACACATGAACGTGTAACTAGGATGCAAAATCTACCCGGGCAAGCTATACGAGTGTACGCCATTTTGGTGACTCAAGTTTAGCTTAGTTTAGTTTGCTTAGTAAGTTATTCCCGATAAGCATACACAACACGTCAAAAGGACGAGTAATCAAGTAATGCTAAATTGTTGTGTTGTAGCAGTAAAGCCTTTCTCTGTGGCTGGACCCTCATTACGATAATTTTTTCTTAAGTGCACTGGTACCGAAAAATTATTTGTTTTAATTCAACCTGTAGACGTTACTTGTAAGTTTTTCCTAGAATAAACATCTTTAGGTTGCACAGTTTTTGCAGCATGGCATACCAAAATCACAGTTGTAGGGGTTTTGAAATGTACAAATAAAATAAACGCCGGGAATCTAACCCGGTTCGCCTAGGGGGTAGGCGAGTAGTCTGACCATTACACCACCGTGGCCCCCTACGTTGGTTAAGGAAACAACAAGAAGCGGCTCCAACCCGGGAGCCGAGACAACCATCTTCTAGTCCACAATTGCGGACACCTAACTGTTGACAGGAGCACGCGACCCTCTGACGTCCCAGATCATATCCCATGTCCCATGTCCCATGTCCCATGTCCCACGATCATTCACCCACTTAAAATTTCGCCCCCTGAAATGTCCCAAAGTTTTCTGCATTGTCTCACTCCAGCGTGCGCAAACGGTAAAGGCAAATAATAATGTATTGATATCGAGGCGTGAAGAATGAAAAATAAAAACGCTTCATTTGCAAAGTCATAATCTCCAATGACGTACGAGTCAACCTCGAAACCCAGCCTCAGCCGCGAAAAATAAACTTTATTGAATAAAAATCCAAAAAGTTCTGTCTCGAGCAAAACGCAAAAACCAAATTAAAGTTAATTTGAAGCAAAATCCAAAATTACTCAATCACATAACTCGAATTAAAAAAATTCAAATAAAAACAGATAAAAACATGAATATTTGTGATTAATTGCATACAGTTTATTGGCGCGCTGAATTGAGTGCACTTTGGTGCTAGTGCCTGAAAGTTTAGATTCAGACATCGTAATTGTAAACACGTACGCTGGAACACGCGTACGTGAACGTAGTGCGTCCGCAGATTATCGGATCACGGACAAACTATTGACTCATGTCCTCCAGGGAGTACCTTGTGAACAGCAATCCAAGTGAAAATGCTACTGATTATACATGCACATGTTTGACGTTAACCTTGCCCCTTGTCCTCGAATGAACTTGCAACATTTTCCTGAGCGATTCAGTCACACGGAACTGAATCATACCTGCGAATTTCTTACCTTTCCGACCGCTGCCAACCCTGAGACACAGCGGCATGAGCAGGTTCATGAGCATTGTCTCTGTTTTCTCTGCAGTTGGCAGCACTGAGCTGCCCCCGCACACTTGCTCCAGAGAGTAATTTTCCTGTAAAGGAACGTCAGCGAATTATAACTTAATGCCAATACGCTACTGGACTGTCATGTAGGTTTTCCCAATTAGGGCTGTGCGATATCCACTTTCTACCACCGTACCGCAATATGTTGACCATATCGGTAACAGTGCGATATATCGCTCCCATACAGTACTCAAAATCGATGGCGATATTTCACAAATATCACTTATATCGACATCACAAATATTGACGGTGAACTTATCGATCATATTTATATCGCAAATATCGAATATCGATTATATTGCATATCGCAAATATAGCGAGAGGCTATACATTGCTCTATACTGTTGGACCGTATCGCAGTTGCAATATTTCAGAAATACTGTTTCGTGATCGATATATCGCCATCTCGCACAGTCCTACTTCTAAGACAGCCTTGTGAGAATNATTTCAGAAATACTGTTTCGTGATCGATATATCGCCATCTCGCACAGTCCTACTTCTAAGACAGCCTTGTGAGAAATAAAATCACAGCTTGTTCAAGGTAAATTGAAAACTCTTGATTACTATGATTGTTTTATTTTTTCCTAGCCGCAGCGTTTCCTCCAGTTTGAGTTGGCAATTATCAAGTAGCTTAAACGTGTTTATCATGACCCCGGGGAGTTATTACAAACAAAAATACGCCACTGTTACATAAGTATTACTTTGGTGCGTACAAAACCAAAAAATAATCAATTGTAGTTNTACAAACAAAAATACGCCACTGTTACATAAGTATTACTTTGGTGCGTACAAAACCAAAAAATAATCAATTGTAGTTCACTTTAGTTTAAACATCAAATTTTAAATGAGATTTTAAGACGAGAGACTACTTTTTCATAATTACCTACAAAATTTATTGCAGGCAATTTAGTCAAAAAGTTTTATTTTAGACTACATAATATTTTTTTGTATATATACAAATAGATAAGTAGTTTTCCTTAAAACCCATTTGTCGGGTCAATAAAACCTGCACGACAACAAAGTTTTTGGTTGAATAAGATATACATGTTCTTTTTAAATACCTGTAGCCAGGGTAGGAATGAACGATCCCTAATCCGTACAATTTCACGTGTTTTCTGGCAGCACATTACAGTTTACAATTATGTATAAAAACGAAGCGGTGTGATTCGTTTTTACATTTATGCAGTTTCTTAATTATGTTCCTCAGAAGCATAAAAATTGCTTGCATGAAATGCAGAATGCTGACCATTAAATTTGCAATTTTAGTACTTCACGAAACATAATTTAATGTTCTCGAGCAGATCAGTGTTTAATGCATATGGGTTTTTTTTTCTATATACACGAGAAAATTGTCGACATCTCCCAGGTACATTTTACTATGGAAGTTGTTGCCACCTCCTAGATGTTTTCGAAGTTTGTATAGATAACGAACGCCAAAATTTCGCAAACTGTTCTTTGCCCCATGAAAGTTATGACAGAAATACATCTTTATTATTGTAGTTTTCAGAGTTTATACGTCATTCTAAGGTATACACACGATGTTTGAGAACTCTCTTGAAACATCATTACATACACCTGAAAATATAACATTTTACAAACACGCGAAAGTGTAACGTGATTCATGTTAGGTGTAACGAGAAGTTATCGTAATCCCGGCCTTTGAGCTTGCCACGCTATATAAACATTAAGCCCGTGAGATTTGCAACACCATCCACTACTATAGACGATGTCACGCTACTTATCGTCTCTGCTTTAACAACATCCACGACATAAATGTACTAATACATGGAAAACATTAAATTAAGAGTATCAGATATGCAAAGAAAAAATTTGTTCACAAATATATTAACAATTACACTAGGGTCTCCGATATTGGAAGCTGAAACCACCGCTGGCCAACATCCTATTTTGGCGGGGGCCGCGGTGGCTGAGTGGTTAGCCTGTTCGTCTCCAACCAAGGAGAACCGGGTTCAATCCCCGGCCGGGCCACTCTCAGATTTTCTCATGTGGGAATCGTGGCTGACGACGCCGCTGTTCGGCGGGTTTTCTCGGGAATCTCCTGTTTCCCCCGCCTCTTCATTCCGGCGCTGCTCCATTTTCCTCTCAATCACCCTCATCGGCTCTCAAGACCTCGCTGTTAAGAGCCACCCAAATCTCTTCACTCACTCCTATTTTAGGGGGAGGTGGAAGTTCTTATTGTTCCAAGCTTTGGTCTCTGCTGCCTGACGAGAGAGAGTGGCGGGAGGGAGGGAGAGAGGTGGGAGGGAGAGAGAGTGAGAGAGAGTGAAAGAGAGCGGGGGGAGGGAGAGAGAGCGAGAGAGTGGGGGAGTGAGAGAGAGTGAGGGAGTGAGAGAGAGTGAGGGAGAGGTGGGGGGGAGTGGTGGGAGAGAGGTGGGAGGGTGAGAGAGTGTGGTGAGAGAGAGTGAGAGAGAGAGGTGGGATGGAGAGAGAGAGAGAGAGAGTAAAGGGAAACGTGACAAGAGCTGGTTGGGTTGTGAAACACCGTGTTGTTTGTAGTGTTATCGGTATGTTGTTTACTAATAATTCTGGTGTTCTTGCATCATGTTCATACAAGATTTCTACTATGGAATTACTTGAATGATACTCACATGTTTTTTGACAACGGCCAATGATGGTTCGTTTTTATTGTATTGTTGCGACATTTAATTAATGTTTATTTAATATTTGGCGTATACGTTTTTGTGAGCCTCAGCCGAGAGGGCAGATTTGCACCTGTGTCTGTTCTCAGTGATGATGGCGGAGGAAGCGACAGCCACAAGCCTATACCGTAAACATTTCTCCAACTAAAAAGATTAATTGGATTAGAAAGGGCTTATTAACGCCTCTCAGTGTTATGCCTGAAGGCTTATCAGGGGACGGCTTACATACTAACTTATGACCTAACTTAAACTAGCACCCATGCCTTACCTGGGATTCAAACCCAGAACCTCCCTCACGCCAGACCAGCGGCGCACCAACCGACTGCGCCACGAGGTACGCTCCAACTAAATGAGTCTTGCAGCTTATGTGGATATGATGAACATTGTTATCATATAAGTTTGGGAACTACACAGCTCACCCGACTCTTTTGTAAACGAATGTAATAAAGCTAATGTAAATGAATTTTGGCAACAGAGGGAGAAAGGGAGAGTTTCATATTTATGCTTTCCAATACGCCTAGGCTCTTGTGCGATAAACTTGCGAGCAATTCCAACGAATGTAGCTCTCAAAAAGCAGGGTATAATTTCTTATATTCTATTTGCTGCATATTTGCACTTTTTGAATAAAACCTTTGAAAAATCACCCCACCAATGACGTGTCTGTTTATTTCCTATATGAATGATGCATTACAACATTTTAATACTCCTGTTAACATANGTTTCCTATATGAATGATGTATCACAACATTTTAATACTCCTGTTAACATAATATCAATGTTTTTTGTTGAATGAAACCTTCAGCGATACTTTATCTAGATATTATAATACATAATTTATTATTTTTATGAATAAAACAGAAGGAAAATAGGCGTGTAGGTAATGCCTAACAAGAAAAAGTTCTCATGCAAAAAAATTTTAAACTTACTACGCACAAATGCGGTACGTTCTCATACTCGGTTAAGCTATGNAAAAAGTTCTCATGCAAAAAAATTTTAAACTTACTACGCACAAATGCGGTACGTTCTCATACTCGGTTAAGCTATGTTTTAATGAGGCGGAGGAATAGCCTAAAAGTAGAACTTCAGCAAAGCTTCAGAAAAGCAGGAAGTAACCATGAATGGACAATATGGCTTCATTGCTTCTACAGTGTAATTAGTCTTTGAGCGGTGGAGGGGCGGGGTGCTGAAGAAGATGCAGTGATACAGCTAACTCACCCCAACTGCAAGTATCTGCAGAGCAATGAGGCGGACGACTGTCGAGCAGAAGTGCGGGGGAGGCACCTGGCTCATAAGGGCCGTTGTAGCAGACGACACGCAGTCTCCTATACCACTGCTGTTCGACTCGCCCACGATCAGCGACTGCAACACCACACAACACTGCACTACAAGCTGTTCGCGTCAGTCCGTTCATAGTCACCGCACACTGATCTCCTCTTGTCGCCCAGCGAGACGACTTACCTGTGATGACAAATACAATACAACTCTGTTATACCATTTTTAAACATGCCATTAAAATTAAGTGTTTTATGCAGGAAAACTTTACAAGCATGATTTAATATTACAGCTGTAGGGACATATAAAGCTAAAAATTTCTAATATTATATTTTTTCTTTGTAAAAAGACAGTTGATAGTTATTGAAATTATTTTTGTAGCCTTCACTGTTTCCAAAGTACTGAAGGTTACATATTTATTGAGAAAAATAAAACATTTTGTAAGCAGAAAATATAATTGTAAGCTCCTCAAAATAATTACTGCTATATACCCCCCCCCCCTCCAACCCAAAATCTGTACATAAGTGCTTTACTTTCTTTTTTGTTGCAAATCTAATTAGTCCTCAATTTGTACAAAACAATAATAATTTTAAGTATACCAGCTTGGGTTAGAACAGTCACATAAGCTTANCTCCTCCAACCCAAAATCTGTACATAAGTGCTTTACTTTCTTTTTTGTTGCAAATATAATTAGTCCTCAATTTGTACAAAACAATAATAATTTTAAGTATACCAGCTTGGGTTAGAACAGTCACATAAGCTTAGAGAGTTTGAGGGGTCTGTAGGTGAACTGGAAGCAGTGTTTTATTCCCAAAGTCTCCAACATTTTCATCTGAATCATGTGATGCAATAGTATCAGTAGTGATCTGAATTCCATGCGAGCGCAGCATCATCAAATAATAATGCACATCTTCATGAAAACACATTCATGAAGTGTATTCTGGAGGCTTGCCCACTCTTATGGTTTTGGTTATGAGCCCAGTCATTTTCAGGATCATCATTTCCAAAATCACAATTAATAATGATGTTCCAAATACAAACAACTGTTTTGCGTATTCGTTCTTAGACTAATTTTTCTTAATGAGATAAAAATGGCATTTGAGTCGTGGCCTTAAACTGAACAAATTCTGATGTTATATGCAGGAAATGGAAAATGTGAACACTGTTGTAAGCAGAAAATAAAACTTTGTATCCTTATGTATAAATGGCTGGAAGATGAAATAAGTGCGTTATATTTGGGGAAATTTCATATGCAGGAATGTTATAATATAGTTCTCATAATTCCAACCATGGCTAATCACTAATCACTGGTGGTGACATGATCACACTAAATATGACGAAATATGTTGTAAACAGAATTGTGGTGTGAGTATTGGAGGCGGCAATAGCCATTATATGGCGTTATTGAAGGGTTTGTATGAGAACCCCAGCCATGAAAGAAATTGGCTATTAGAGAACGAACTTATTTAGAGGCAGGATGAAGTCTGCGGTTATGAGTGACGGAAGCTCTCGGGTCTGCAGCAATGTTTTTTCCGGGGGTAGTCGATACATTTGCAGGAGCCAATGATGTGGTTTAAAAGAGGAAAGCAGCTCTGCCAGCATACCCGACTAGGGATTGGTTGTGGGAGCAGGTGGAGGGGAGGCCAGACCCAGCTTCTGCCGCAGGAAATGTTACCCCTCGTTTCATTGTTAACGGTGCTACACCGTCTTGAAATTTATGATGGTACGACATGTATTTCGCTCTTTCAACCAATGGTATACTTAAATGAAGTACCAGAGTCACTTTAATGAACCATTCTCACATCAGAGGCATAGACAATAGTTTCCCAAACATCCTGAAGTTTATCAGTTTCACTGCCATTGTTACTTTTATAACAGTCAACAGACGATAAAAGGTAAGTGATCATGTAATGTGGGTGATCAGAGTGGTTAACAGTAACATCAGCCATACGAAACAGGCTCCAAGAAAAGTACTCACATACACCGTCTGCTATGTCGGCTCACAACATTTAAGGCAATCACGTACCTGGCTCGTCAACTGCGATTCAGCATGTTTGAAATTCACGTTTTTTTGATGAAACTTTTAAAAATGTTCCCAATATGTTTTCCTAAGAAAAGGAAACATATCTGAGACGAGGACCGTATGCTACTTTCAAGATATCATGCATGCTACAAATATTATTTTAAATTCTTAAAACATTGTTGAAAACGGCTTTTTCAGACTGCTGTGTCTTAAAACACACTATCCATACACGAGCTAAACTACGATGGGAATCTGTACTGAGCTTTGTTGCAGATAACTTAATATGGTTATAGCTTGAAGTATCATGGGTACACGCAACGCGACGATAACACTGCACCATATTTCAGAGCCTCGCGCCTAGCGGCGATTGCGCACTTGATGCGCATGGTAGTGTCGCCCTTCTCGTTTACTCGCTTCTGAGATTCAAACGTGGAAATAGCTCCAAGTAAACGACGGCCTTAATATGAAATGTGTAATACCAGGTTTTGGAGAAATGTTTATAAATCCAAGATGGCGACGACCAAACATTCTGAACTCTTTCAATCTTGGTGGTCTATGTAATGGGCATTGCACACATATTGGTTTCAATCGTGTACACTGTTCACAGCAGAAAAAAAGCATTATTTACATGTTGAGAGACATTATTGGTTGCTTGGACTATATTCTGTAGCCGCATGAGCAGATACTGCAAGTGGCATTCAGCATCAAACACAAACTCATTTTTAGTGGTCCTGGCGTATAACAAAGCGCTGTACTGATACAGGTACAGTTTTAAACACATAATATGTTCATTGTAAAGCATAAAATGACATAAGTGTACCTGGCAGGTGTTGATGAGAGTCTTGAGGTGCTGCATGTGCACTATGTAAGGGTAGCGGGAGAGAGTCTCATAGATGCCCTTCAGTAGGCTGGCGGCCGCCTCCCAGTCGGTGTGCCGCTGTAACACAACACCACATATATCACATGAGCTACGTGCCCATATACACCACCACACAGAATACATTACACCGCATGCATGCTCACGAAACTACATTGCGCCGCAGACGTCTGGGCTCGCTAGTGTGTAGTCCGTCACGGACCGGTCTGTTTCTGAGCGAAAACAGAACGGCCCGGCAGCTTATGTGCGCCGTCCCACAAACACCTGTTATTCTGTTTTCGGCAACAGCAGTGAGAACGCACCGCCTGATGTTTGTGAGACAGTTGATAGCATGACCAGCTCTACGCGCGCATCTACACTGTGAGACTTGCCCAGATACTTGCCGGGCCATAGTAGATGCACTGCTTTACCGCAAACATTTTTTGTGAAGAAAATTAATTATCGAACACATTTGATTCTTTAAAGTCGCTCATTCGATAGTGTGTTATTGATAGTGGCACAGCTTATTTTTGCAAATAACAAGCTGTATTTGAAAATAATATATTCGATTGCATTGGAAAGGGCTAATTAACGTCCCCCGGTGTTATGTCTAAAGTCTTATCAGCGTACGGATTACGAACTAACTTATGATCTAGCTTAAACTAACACCCGTGCCTTACCTAGGATTCGAACCCAGAACCTCCCGCACCCCAGACCGGCGGCGTACCAACCGACTGCGCCACGGGAGGTCGGCTATTAAAAAAAAATTCAATTCATTTCCAATTTTATGATTTGATTACATTTGATGTTAAGCATTTCAGGTGCCACACGTGTGAGAGACTAGCGCCAATGAGAGCTGGCATTCTGTGAATATTAAGACAGTGACTTATGTAATAGTATCGTCGCATTCGTAAAATAAAGTCATTCATATTCTTAATAAGTGCTTTGGCAACATAGTGTCGGAGCCAACTGTAAACACACGCGCAGTCTCATTACCACATGATGGCTAAGAAAAGACAATACCTGGATAAAACACATCCTTCAATAAAGAATCTAATCAGACACTGACCTACAGCCATTCACGAAAAAATTTCTGACAGGTGCACAGTGATTTCAGACCTAAGGAAGATTCGGATTTTTCAGCGATAAACCATACTCTCTAGCTGTATCCTTATTTAGAAATATTTTATAAGCAAACAATCTACTTTGTAAAGATAATGCATATTTATATTATGCAACTGTGTAAATCCTCGTATAATTTGAATAACTTACGCAAAATAAATTTAATTACACTTCAACGTGTGAACTGTATAAGCATGAAAGAAAATTTGAAACTACTTTTATTAATTTTCTGCCAGCTTTAATGTTAGCAATGAAGTAAGATTTAAAGTCTCGTTTGAGAAGTGGTGAGTTAACTCAGCTGAATGCTGAAGGGGGCAGCAGCCACTGGGGTTGGAAAGTGTGCAAGGGCGTGGTTATAATACACTTGTCCTCTTATAGAGAGTCAAATAATGCCAGCGTCGCTAGACGGGCGTGGCGGAGTTGACGATATTCAGATAGGAACTTGACGACTACCACTTGGTGGCATGGCAACTTGCACTCCCAGTAAGCGAACAAGTGAATGATACTCACGGCCCTGGAGAGAGAACATGGTCGTACGTACCCGGATGGAGGGCTTCTTGTATATCTTGTTGAAGGTCTTGTCTAGACGACGTAGGATCATGATGAGAGCTGGCCGCATGGCCTCGTTGCTCCACTCGGTGGACGGCAGCACGTCGTTCATGTAGCGCTGCAGACCGCGACAGGCCATTGTCTCTGGGTCGTACGGCGACACCTTGAGCAGGCTGAGGGCCACGTCTGCCAGCCGCTGCAACCACAACACGCGCCTGTAGTCACAACCAAACTCGGTGTCGAGCCACGCACCACAGGCGATACCACTTCACCCACTGCCAAACACACTCCACGCCATTCGGGGTGTAACTTTCAGAGTATCATTGAGTGCGTGAGGTTTCTCAGTGGCAAAACATTGGACTCACCGTAGAGAGAACCCGGGTTCGAATCCCGATCCACCCATCCTGATTTCGGTATTCCGTGGTTTCCCAAAATCACTGCAGGCGAACGGTTTCATTATACATGATAATACATTTTACACGTTATTGACTTCACCTAGTCACTTAGTCCATCCGAGGCGACCATTATCTTTGTCACCATTTTTATTTCTGGTGGCCACCTGCCCCACTGGGCATAGCTCTTCCTGTCCTCTGAGCATTTTCTCCTGTATTATGAGAACTCGTACACCATATTCGCGAATTTTCAACCACTACCAGCACAAGGCCAAAGGTAACCTGACCTAGTGGGCGTCGGTGCTTGCCGGGCGAACCTCACGTGGGGTGAGGTCAGCTCATGCTCCTACTTCCTTTTAGTGACGTTTGTGATTTTTCAGGAGGAAAGGGCTTATACTCCTACCTCCCTCTCGACCATTTCGATACATTCGAATTTCTTCACCTTGAAATTAATGCTTGGGACCGAACAGTCTGACCATAGAGAAGTCGACAGGCCCACCACTAAGCCGACACCATCACGATTGTCAATGATTCAAGCTCGGACTGGGAGGCAGATGTCCCTTTAATAAAACATGATGTAGGGAACATATGAAAGTTTCCCACATTTACTGACCTCAACCAAGTGGGCCACCCAGCGGTATCACAAGGATGTGTGGGTTCCCATGGGCTAGCAGAGGCTATTGGCTTCCATAACTATGTTTACACAGTTATCTAGTCACTTGATATGTCAATATCCCCTAATCATTTTTGAACAGTGGATTCTGTGGCTCACGACCATAAGCGTGGAACAGGGCAGAAGCAACACATGCCTGAGGGGGGAACACATTCCTTTCAGTCTAGGTCACTCCCATCCGATGTTGGGGTATTCCAATAAGAAACGGACGTATCCATTAAGTTTTGGGCCACAGCTTACATCATTACAGCCTGGTTCCCAGGCATGGCGGAAAACACGAGCAGGCACCCCGTCCGCCAACACGCAGTCGCAGTTACTCCTACCAGTTCCTTACTACAGGCCGTGGACGATTCCTTACCCGTTCCTGCCTCTCTGAGCAACTTGCTCCACCTCTAATTACCTTACTGTCGACTATACGTTAAGCCCTTCTTACTTAAATATATTCCTCACAAAATGAGAAAAAGTTACAAGTTACTAGACATTCTGGAACAGGCTCGGGATGTTTTTGGGGAAGTCAGTAATTTAAACAGTGACCGAATTGCTACAGATGAGTGATTGTGACGTGTTACCACATGGGACTTGATGTCTAGCAGCTCGATGGTTTTGCCGTCCTGCCCCGCCTTCTTGTTGATCTCGCTGAGCCGCAGGCTGGACTTGGTGAGAAACTCCGCTACCAGAGACAGCAGGATGTCGCGAGGGCGCCGGAACTCGTTACGAAGAACCTGTCAACACATGCACCACAAGCACACTACTAATTGCCTCTTCAAAAAAGATTATGTATTAGGAAGCATGATTTTCGTGAAGAGTTGCATGCAGGATAAAGTAAAATATCCTACTTGTACACCTTCAGTTTTCCCGAAGTTACTGGCCACGTGTCTTTGTGTGAAGATATTGCCATGCGGTAGTGGGAGGAATTCCTCAGAACACTCTGAGAAAACCACTCATAACATGACACGGAACATGCTCTCTAGTGTCCATTCCACCCAACACAACAATTGGACGTCTGAACAGCTGTAGTAGAGAAATGATTAATCATTTCATCACCTTATTATGGTAACTGTCATCTGAAATGAAATGGGTAAAGGGACGTAACTTTTTATAATTATATTTGGCTTTTTTATATTTCTGACTAGCCCAAAAAATTTAAATTTACAAAAGAGACACAAAAATACGTTCGTTTTAAACAGCATTCATCCCCTCAAATCTCAATACAAATAAATCTAACAAAATATATGTGGGCTGATTAAAAACATGTCTACACGCCCAAAATACAATATATGACAAATTATTATTAGTTTATATTTTAAAAGCCTGATATCGTGATCCTAATGCCTGCCCATAGTTCTCCCCGACAAGCAGTCAGGCATCCCCATAAACAGTTCGGTTCACTCTCAGTCCTCCATGTCCAGTGCGTTTAAGAAGCTCCGAGAAGGCTTTACAGTCTTCCATCCAATCACATTCGAAACTTGCATGACGTCAGGACACGCCGAAGACAGGAGGCCCACCCCGCCTATGGGCAAGTCAGTGACGACATAGAACCAGCGAAGCAGACGCTGAACCATCGCATGCCGCCGTCGGACTGGATCGCCGCTGGGCCCAACGCACAGTCGCTGCCACTTGGTAAGTCGGAAATGTATTATTTGTGACGTCCGGGGAATTACGATGTGGTCGCACTGTCACAATGTATTATTACTATGACTGGGGTATTCAGGTTTATATTATTCCGATGCTGAAAACCTGTGAGCTAAGATTCGTAACAATTAAATACGTCCAATCAAGAAAGTGGATCTAAGCTAGAATATTCTGGAAGACATTTCAACGTGGAGTCCTTTTTTTCTCACAAATACCAGTTGTCCATAATTTCAGCGCACGAAGGATTGCACACTACGACATTTTGTTGATCACTTTGTTGCTCGAGTCTGGCGATATTTAATCTGTGGATGGTGATTCCTTAAGGATACATGGGTTCATCTCAATGAGCACAGGAGAACTTTTATTACAATACATGTATACTTAGAAAGAATGTGAATGCTACTGTAGTTTATATTTTACTCATTAATGTTACACATGCATGTGTATAGACACGCGTGATTTATCAAGGATCATGACTATTTGTACTTGTAAACACTAACTCAGACCCACTCCACTTTCGTGATTGGATTATGTCAACTGTTACGTATTACTTGGCTGCTCGTAAATCACAGACTTTTAAAATCATAATGAAAAAACGATTATGGCTGATCAAGTAAGTAATGTATTCTAATGAAAACAGGGGCCAACAAGCAAAGGATAACTACAGGTAGGCATGTATAATATTGATGTCTGTGCTCATATATTATGATAATTAACGTCCACCAAATATCAGAAAAAATAATTGACTCTGCTATTTATTTCACAATTGCAATATACTTTGGAGGTACGAAGGCTAAAGAAATGGATGGGAACCAAACAGACTGAATACCTCTGATAAGAATAGCAAAATAATAAGAAGTTGTAGATATAACTAATGAGCCTATTTTCCTCTACAGCAGTGGTTGCTAACCAGTGGTCCGCGGACCACAGGTGGTTCGCGAGGACTAAAGAAGTGGTCCGCGGAACATTTGTTTATTTTACTGGTATTCAACAACTACACTAAAGGCATCTTATTAGGCATCTTTTGACGTTACTCAAATGTTGTGACAATATAACTTTGTATAGGCGGCGACATGATTCCATTTAAGTTTTTAAAGTAATTACTGAACACTAGCACGCCATTAAAAATAATAATAATATAAACTTGTGTTTTCATGTCAAATGTAAAATTTTACGACGGTTAATATAGTTGCTAAACATCATTACCAGTTTATATTTCAAGAAATTGGAACCTCATTACTAGGTTACGAGTTACGAGTTAAGCGGCGCCTGACGCCCTAGCAGCGCTACGCATGGACGTCGGGTGGGGGCGCAAGGCCTAGGGGGGCGAGTGATCGACATTACCCTGCAGCGAGCGTCAGTCGGCTCAGTCGCACGGTTCCAGTGGTATTTACCGAACGTCTGTCTTAACCTCTTTAAGTGTGGACGGGAACACTAAATTGGCGCTCTCGTTCTTGAAATTTGTCTGTAAGTACCTAGTCATTTAATACAGTGACTCAATATTCATGTTAACTTTTAGCTAAGGATACAATGAATTTTAAATGCAATGAAAAAGAACTCAGCTTTTGTATTTTTTTTGTACATTTTATATTCGATTGCGTTTTTGTTTTATTTTCAGAATACGGCGCCTAAGAGAAAATATGACAATNTAAATGCAATGAAAAAGAACTCAGCTTTTGTATTTTTTTGTACATTTTATATTCGATTGCGTTTTTGTTTTATTTTCAGAATACGGCGCCTAAGAGAAAATATGACAATACAGTGAAGTCTCCATTATCCGTCAGTCTCGGGACCGTCACCGTGATGGTTGAGAGAATAGACGGATAATATAATAGAAATGCCCCCCCCCTCCCTGACCTTCCCTAAGACACGTCAGATACTAGCGATAATAATGTATACGATATTTAGCACTATATTTTAAACAGGTAGAAATCAATAGAAGTATGTACAGCACAGTATGTATTTTATATTAAATATTGTAGACTTCTGTTTATTATCTTGATAAAATAACAAAATTGAATACAGTACTATTGTGTATATGCTCAGTAGTACAATCCTACCTAACAAAGTCTGTCATTTTCCTTTGCTGTAATAGTCCACGGGCTTTTGTTGCTGCAGTGTTGCGTGTCTTACGTAGGAGTAATATCTGTGTAGCGTCTGCCTCTTCTTGTTGCTCGTACCATTCAATGCACTTGGAAAACATGTTTTCAGCGTCACTGTGGCTAATTATTTTGGGGCAATCCTTGAGTGTATCATCCTCTTCTTCTTCACTTAAACATTCTACCTCCTGTGTTGCACTTAATACAAGTTCCTCATAATTTAATATTTCAAAGCCTCCGTCAAATATGTCAATTCCCAGCCATCCACTTATTTCACCTAATGATGTGTTTTCTCCACCTGGAATCTCTTGACACAGAAGTAAAATTTCCTCATAATTTCCAGATTCATTTATGGCCTCATTCTCGTTTACAGTCTCATGCAACAGTTTATTTTAGACATTTTTTAAAATGTTTCTTCTGATATACCTTGCCAGACTTCAGAGCGACATTAAAAATTGCGTCTTTAATAGTGTATGACCTCTAAAACTGCTTTACACTTATTAATTCATCCCCAAGGCAAACAACGTTTTGAATAAAGCATTTTCGATAACGCCGCTTCATGCTTTCAATAATACCCTGGTCCATGGGCTGAATTAGTGGGGTAGTGTTAGCAGGCAAAAGGTGGCACGTATTTTTTCCATCATCACTTTGCATGTCATGAGAAGGATGAGTTGGTGCATTGTCCATTAATAACAAGGCTTCTTCAGGCAATCCGATCGATTTTAAATGTGATGTTACATTTGGCACAAACACACTGTTGAACCACTCATTAAATATATCCTGGCTCATCCAGGCACTTTTTTGTACATAATATTTGGCAGGTAAGACGTTTAAATTAATTTTTTTGAAATCTCGAGGCTTTTTGGTCTTTTTGCATTTTAAAACCAGGTGCAGATTTTTCCGATAAGGAGGCTAAGGTTTTCACGGGAAGTGCTTTCCAATTTAGGCCAGTTTCGTCACAGTTGTAAACCTGCTCTCTGACCAGATTTCTATCTTTTATTTCTTTCATTAGTTTTTCCCGAAATTCTACAATGACTGTACTGTCAGCGCTTAGTTTTTCACCCTATATGTTCAAGTGCCTTATGCCATGTCATAAACAACAAACGTGACTCATTCGTATTCCACACCGCACAGAATGCATTTTTACTGGGTATATGGATTACAGTACAGTATACGCATTGTTCAACTCAATAATGTCTTTAAATTGATCTAACATGAAGCGAGAAAAAAGTGATTTCATTTTTAGTTTATTAAGTTGGTTTTCTGTACCCAATTTTAATATTTTACTTGTCGTGTCAGTTTACTGACATCCCAGACAGAGATTATAATAATTTCATGAGCCTATATTTGCAAGGAAAGTGTGCTTACAAGATGGAAAGGATACCTCTAGCTAAACTACGTACGTTCCATGGTCGTGTCGTGCATGTGAAGTATGTGAAGGAAGGTGTATGCAGGCGTACCTCGGGGTCCTCGAAGTCCTTGTCGTTGAGGATCTTGCTGCGGCTGTGGTCACTCATATACTTGGAGTGTGAGTCGTCCTCGAAGTCGTACCCAGGAGAGTAAGGACCTCGACTGTAGTTCCTCTGGCTGGAACCTTTGTGCTCGGGGCTTGTCTTCTGCGGTCCGTTGTAGTTCCTCGACACATCATCACCACATACTCTAGCTCACTTCACATTTCAACAATTATGCAGGAAGCGCCGTTCTCGCACATGGAACTACGTACACAGCAGTTACTATTCACAATTCACCTGATGACTCTTAAGTACAGACAATGAAAGCTTGCGATAAGCCTGTCCTCTTTACTTTCGTTCCTAACCCGCCAATAACACTGACTGCTCTGCTCTGATTGGTCGCCGCCACGCAAGGTTTACATAATATTTAAACATAACTAATAGTTTTAATGCCTAAAGAATTGCCAACACCGCACACTACCTGCTAAGTTCAATTGGAAACCAACACACATTATAACACACTTCCAGTTCCTCTGTACACGTCATAACGAATGATTGAACGCCTAATTTTTCTATTGCTCACCAAGATTTACCATTACAGACTTGGTAGGTATAGTGGTCATGCTAATTGCCTCCAATAATGACAGTTCAGGTTAAATTCCCGGAGGGTTCACAAACATTTTCGCACGTGGGAAATATGACGGACGTTGCTCTTGGCCGGCGCGTTTTCTCGGGGTACTCCTGTTTGCCCCACCCCGTATTCCGCCATTGCTTCATCATTACTTCAATTCACCCTTAGGCCGGGATTACGGTGACTTCACGTAACACGTAACGAGCAACACGTTCACGTAAGCCGGATACTGCTTGACTAATGTGTTCCAAGAATACCTATTACGATCATTTCACGTAACGTTCACGTGATGGAAAAGTTTGTCAATGTATAGCTTTTGCGTGTTACGTGATACGTAACTCTGCATCACGTGATCTCGCTGGACAATCACAATACGGACGTTGTTGTGTTATCTTTGTTTTTCGTGGGTTTGTTTTTTATTTCGCAATGTCGTCTGCTCACGTTCTTAATTCATGTACCGCATATATAATTTTCTCCCTGGAATGAAGACAAAAGTGTAATAGAAGTGAGACTAAAACAATTTATATTTTAATCCGTAAAAATTTAGGGAACTTTATAAAGTCGCAGTTTATTTATCATGTTTCTCAGAGGTGTAAAATAATATGCGTGTTTGAAATTTATAGTAGGCGTATTTCATTAAACAAAATTCTAATTTTCTCTGCAGATGAAAGTTTATTACATACGAATTATTCCACATACACGAAAAACGTGTCTACATCTCCAAGACACATTTCGTTCTTGAGGTTATGAAGATGTCCTAGTTGTTTTCAAAGTTTGTATAAATCACGAACGTCATAAGTTTGCAAACCTTTTCTTGCCCCATCAATATTAAAACACAAATACGCCTGTATAACATGAATTTAAAACATTTTCTATCTGAAAAGCAACAAAACTTATCCCCTACATTTATATTCACTACACAAAGGTTAAGTGATTACGCGAAGAATCATAATATAATACCCAAAAAGGCCACGTTTTACATACATGTGAACGTGTTGCTTGTTACGTGTTACGTGAAACGCAAAGTCATCGTAATCCCGGCCTTATCGGCGCCCAATACGCCACTCAATACACTTGTATAAATTCGGGTATTTCGTGAATTCATCTTTATATTTCTCTATACATTCAAGCCACCAAAGTTTATTATTTGGCTGCTTTAATAGCGACAAGCATTTTATTGCAATTATTTGTTATGGAAAACGAGGTAGAAAACATAATACTAGGAGAGACACACCCTATAAAATTGGGAATTGAAATAAGTCAAAAGCAAAACGTCAGAAAGTACTATATTTGATTGAGAGCTGTTGGCCTAAGCGTGTTACACAAAGCCAACGTCTTGTGTTATTTTCATGTACATATAATGTTTCCATCACAACAGTAGATAAACACCCACAAGTAACACACTTTCGTTGGATAGTAACATGGCACCCCTAACTCTTAGTAACGGGCGATGTTATTACCCGCCAAATGTTCACACAATATTATAAATTCAGGCTAACACTGTTCATAAATTAACTGTTTCATCTTACGTAGTTCCTGACTTTTAAAAATAACTACACTCATTTGAAAAAAAAAATCATGATCCTGAAGGTTTTATCGCATGCACAGGAAATGGTAGAATGTATACAAAAAACAAAAATATTGTATAATGCCATGTGTGTATTGCAGGGGAACACAACTTGCACGATGCACTTAGCATGGTGTTGGACCATCCGTAGCACGGAGACAGGTGGCGACACGGTCCGGCAGATACCCGTGCTGTGTGAGGCCAGGCATTATCTTGCTGGTAAATGGGGTTGTCAAGCTACACTAGGAAGGGGAGCGGATATGGTCGCAGAATTTTCTGGACTTACAGCCGCGCCATCAGGGTTCCTTCAGTTACCACCAGTGGGCCGAGCGAACCGAAGAAACGACACCCCACACTATGACACCTCTCGTTGGGGTGTGCCACTCCACAAAGAAGCGTGGACCACAGCGCTGGCCAGGACGTATCCAGACTCGGATTCTGAGGTCGTCTGTATCCGCACAGAACTGTGATTCGTAGCTGAACACCATTCGTGGCCAATCTGCACGCTGCCATGCTACCCGTTGTCGGCAGAAGGTCACACGTGCTCGGCAATGCTCACGCCGTAATGGTAGACGTCGTAAGGGAAGCCGTGACGACAGATTCCGCTCTGCTAGCCGCCTGGATATGGTATTGGTGGACACAGGCGTATCCCCATTTGCCGTGACATGTCCCTGGATGGTGCAAAGTGACGCCCGTGAAGTGCTTTCAGCCTGTCGCACGATGGAACGATCCTCCCTTCTGGTGGTCCGCCGGGGTCGACCCGAGCCTTCTCGACAGGTGTGTTTATGCTTCTGTTCCCACTGCGTCCAGCACAGACACGCAGTATAGGAAGAACGGTTAAAGTAGCGAGCAATGCGCAGAAACGTCCAACCTGCTTCTTGGAGGTTGACGATGTAGTCTCTCTCAAACTCTTCCAGCTTGGTAAGGGCTTGTCGAATGCACCGTCGGGACACTGTAAGTATTTTTTGATATTCTCTCTGTGTTTACTAATAATAATAATATTAATAGTAACCAACACCCGCAATTCGGCTACCGCCCGGTGGCGAGTTCTCTCACCTCTCCCCTACCCAATCAAACTCCTCTACCACGTTCTTCCTGAACTTTGCAACCCCCCTCACAGATACCAATTCCTCCCGCAACACATCCCACTCCCTCACAGACCTCACAAACATAGACTGTTTGCCCCGCTCCGTTCTCCTCTACACCCTCAGAATCTTCTCACTGTTGTTTCCTCTCCCTCTAAAAACCCCCTTACTTAGCTGGCAGCGTAAACGTCCCCACCACCACCCTGTACATCCTGACCAGCCTTTACCTTTCCTCCTGTCCTTCAACGAGCTACACCCCATTTATTTCATCATCACTGATGGCCTATAATTTCCTTAATCCTGACTATCCTGCTCCTATCTTCTCCTCCTACCCTTCACCCATCTTGGCGCCCTTCTTTGCACCTTCTCTAGCTCTCGTACCTCCACCTCCATGTACGGGTCCCATACTGCTGCCGCATATTCTAACATAAGCCATACCGTTGTGTCATATGCCTTCTCCTTCACCTCACCGCTGACTCCCTTCAGCACCCTTCCCAACATATCCAAAGCTCTTCTTTCTTTTGTAACCACCCTCTCTACCTGATTTTTCATCTGAGGTTCCCTGCAATAAAATCCCTAGATACTTATATTCTGCTGCTTCTTCTATCTCTTGCTCCTCCCATCTGTATATGTCCCTGCTTATCACCGTCTTCCTTGTAAACCTCACTTCCTTAGTCCTTCTTACATTTATATTCATTTTATTCTCCATGGTCCAAAACCATATCCTGTCAATGTCTGCCTGCAAGTTTTCACCCCCTCTCACCACTGCATACAATACACAATCATCTGCAAACAAACATATTTTTTTCCTAATCCCCACCCCATGTCATTTACCATTATGGAAAACAACAGAGAGCCCAGCACACTTCCCTATGACCCCCCTGACGTAACCTCTCCTTCCTCCGATATTGCCTCCCCCACTTTCACCCTCTGTCTTCGTCCCCTGAGGAAGTCTCCAATCCATTCCACTACCCACTTGTCCGGCATCAGCTCATCCACTTTATTCATCAAAGTCCCATGGGGAACCTTATCAAATGCCTTCTCAAAATCAAAGAAGCAGGCATCCACCTGCTTCCCCTCATCAACTGCCTGCAACATATCCTCTAACAGACCAGCCAACTCACACTGCCCACACTGCTACTAAGGCCTTATTCGGTTTCTTGCAGCTATGAATGATAGAGACACATGTATGCCTATTAGTGGCACATCCACCCAAGCAAACTGCATTAAACGCAGATGATAAAGATGCAGGGTGATATGATGACACTGCGTGGAAAGCTTAGTTTTACAAATGCTATTCAATCATGGGGATCAATTTTTTTTTCTGCAAATGAGTCTGTTATGTTACATTACACAAATATTTTATTTGGGACTAAGTGTTCATACAAAAGAGAGTCACTTAAATGTTTGAGTTAGGAATGAAACATAATGAACTAATACAGGTAATTTGTAACAAATGGGTTTTTACATTCCGACTAGACAAATGTAGCTAATGAAATTGCAATTTTAATTGTGTTACACAGGAATTGATATTGTATGCTAACTATTTAGANACTAGACAAATGTAGCTAATGAAATTGCAATTTTAATTGTGTTACACAGGAATTGATATTGTATGCTAACTATTTAGAGTAGAAAATTCACGAAATAAAGCTTGGCATAAAAAAAATGCTTCTATAAGAATTACTTTGCCAAATAACTTTTTATGAGTTCATTGTTCGAAATAGGACTCTAAAAGAAGACGCGCCACTTCATTTCCCGAACAAGCGTTCAACAATGAGTTCAAGCCTTATTGTATTGTTACATGGATNAAAGAAGACGCGCCACTTCATTTCCCGAACAAGCGTTCAACAATGAGTTCAAGCCTTATTGTATTGTTACATGGATGCCTGCGGGGCGTATCTGAGTTCCTCAGGGATGGGGGTCTTCATAAAATAGAAGAACTACATTTGATTTTTAATTTAATCAAACAGCTATTATTTACAACGTTAAATTTTCTGTCTCCACTATAACTATTTCTATTTCACAGCGAGCACAATATTTTATGTATATTTCAACTCTAATTAACGTCCTTTTTTATGTCTCTGTTTGGTTATTGTCAATTAACTCATACTCATCATTGACACACGTTCAGTCTATCTGTTGTCATCATTTATGTCTTTCATTAACGCATCCAGTCCAATAGTCCAGCATCAGTAGCAGATTTTATTCATGCTGGTCACTTCTCTCGCCACGCACTTCNAAAGAAGACGCACCACTTCATTTCCCGAACAAGCGTTCAACAATGAGTTCAAGCCTTATTGTATTGTTACATGGACGCCTGCGGGGCGTATCTGAGTTCCTCAGGGATGGGGGTCTTTATAAAAATAGAAGAACTACATTTGATTTTTAATTTAATCAAACAGCTAATATTTACAACGTTAAATTTTCTGTCTCCACTATAACTCTTTCTATTTCACAGCGAGCACAATATTTGATGTATATTTCAACTCTAATTAACGTCCTTTTTTATGTCTCTGTTTGGTTATTGTCAATTAACTCATACTCATCATTGACACACGTTCAGTCTATCTGTTGTCATCATTTATGTCTTTCACTAACGCATCCAGTCCAATAGTCCAGCATCAGTAGCAGATTTTATGCATGCTGGTCACTTCTCTCGCCACGCACTTCNTAACGCATCCAGTCCAATAGTCCAGCATCAGTAGCAGATTTTATGCATGCTGGTCACTTCTCTCGCCACGCACTTCTATTCTCGCTAGTCATCTATCTCTAAAACTCATCCATTCAACAATTGCCACCCCGGAGCCCCAACACGCCTTTTAAAGTCGCTGGCCTTGACCTGGAAGGTTCGCCGCACCCCAAGTCTAGTTGAGAGTAGTGCGGTCAGTAATCCAGAGCATTCTTCAGATGTCTCAATGACACTCCATACCCAAGGTCGGGAGCAGCACGTGCCCTGATAGACATAGCAGGCACACTTTGTCAACATTCCTTTGTGAAAATCCGCCGGGTCTCCGGTTGCAACTGAGAGCGCGCGCGTCAATACATCATCAACTACTCTGTCCTTCACTTCCAGTCGCTCGCACGGAAGAAAGCAGCGGGAACGTAACAGTATTTTACCAAATGGATCACATTTTATTAGGCACGCTGTGTAAGTCACCGAATCGAAGACACGCCTGCAGGAAAACCAGAACGGAATTCATACCTTCCGGATTCTACTGGCTACTCACTGGTAAAAGGGGGGTGGGGGGAAATGGGAGACAAATGGATAGTTAGCGTAAACTCATATATCTATGTGATTCAGCTAATTGTGATTTAAATATAAATATTTTTTTATTCTTTAATTGTGAACTGTGAACCAAATTTAAAGTTTCAAATACCCATATGATAGAATCGCATAAGTCGGATTTCAAAATGCGGCTGCGTACTTATTTTTAATCACAGGCAACTGTAGCAACTTGTAATTAGCTGATTATTGCAAAATGCGTTCTTTGATTGCTACATGTTTTTTTTTGTAAATTAACGGAAAAAAATTATCAAATTTGGAAAGGTTACTAACTTCGAGATAGGCAAATGTGGGTTTGAGCAATATTTCAGGCGAGTTGTAATAACAACATGATATAAGTACTCTTGCATAGCATATTCAAATTTTAACAGCTTGTTTTACATGTTTTTTAAAAAGGCAAAACTGGGTCGCAAAGTACTATCTGCAATAACTTTATAATTTAAGAATGTGATTTAATTCTAAGAAATAGACTTGCTCGTAATGACCTAATTAGTTTTTACAACATGAAAATCCAAATAATAAAAAAATAAAAAAAATCGTAGACTCTAAAAGATAGTGAGGAAAATTAGTTTCAGTCGCGTGTGGTGAAATTTTGCAAGGTAAGCTGGTGCTTGCTCACTTCTGTACATTCTCGGTGCACACAGAAAGAAGCAGTTACCACAGTTCAGCCTAGGGAAATTGAATGTATTCCGACCACTCACAAGCGAGCAGCAAGGGAGCCATTACACACGTCCTGTGGCGTCAAATGCCGAGCTACGTTTTAGTGGTGGAAGTATAAACTTGCAAGCAACAGGATAGAGAACACAGCTAACGCCAGCTTACCTTGAAACAGTTCACCACATGCAACTGATGAGTGCTCAACTTACTTGGCTAAAGATTCGCAGTTATTGACCAAAGTCTTCACGGCTATCGCCAGCTGGTTAATGATATCTTTCTCCGTCTTGTTGCCATGGCTGTAAGTTGGTAGCTGTATCTGCTGGATATATGATGGTAAAATGGCTTCCAAGATAGTCTGAAACAATACAAACAACTGATACATCTCAAATGAACAGGGAAACCGTATCATTATAAGCAGGGAGCTGTTTAACGACAAACCATTATGAAAAAATTGATTTATATCATAAAACTGAAGCTTTTGTGACTAAATTAAGACATTGTGGCAAGACAATTGCACAGATAGAAAAATTGTATATACTTTGAGATGCGCAACATTTCACAATTTTAATTGATCAGTGCATGCATAAAGTGATTGGGCTCATAGCAATTTTCATTCTGCATAAATAGAAATGTAAAGAAGGTACATATAATGTACTCTAAGCAGGGTTTTTAAAAGTTGACATGTGGCACATATAGTAAGTAGAGAATATCGCTTCCACAATCCCCCTCCCCTGCCATATTATCCTCCCCACGAGCGCCTACAAGTTGACATGCGTCGCGGGACACGTGGACAGCCAGGACAGGTCAACCCAGAGGACGGATACTCAGTTACACGGGTCACTGCAGTGCGGGACCTCTTCCCCACCTCCCCCCTAGTAAAAGTTCACACCAGAGAAAATGGCTGAGAAGCTTTGAAGTGGTGCCACGAGCACTCCTCCCCCCCCTTAGCCAAACCATGGGGCAACTGGGACACATGCCGTGGAAGGAGAGCTGACAGGGTAAGTTTTATGGTGCAGATAACCCCTCCTCCCACCAACACGAACCATGGCGCATGTATGAAGTATTCTTTGTACTGTGCACTCCTACCACCTCCCTCCCCCAACAAGGGAGACATGTGTAGGAACTTAGGGAGGGAGTCAAGAGAGGATATAAGCTAATTTACGAGAAAAGAGGGATTCAGTTTTTATCACCGCGCCGAGAGAATCAGTTATGTCAACCAGTCAGATAGAATCGCGAGCTGAGAGAGGACGTGAGTGCACCTATTACCAAGGCCGGGGAGATCGGACCCCGGCCGCATCAGTTCGCAGAGACAGTCAGAGCGACGAGCGGCAGGTGGTGCGGAGTTCGGTACCACCACACCAGGATGCACAGGTAGTCAGGAGAATCACAAAATTAAGGAGATAGTCATATCCCCGCACCGAGAGAGTGATTCGGTCAGCCGATGCCAGGGTTCGGGCCCAGCAGAATAATTTAAACTGTTACCAGAGTTACGTCGGACGAGTAGTTTCACCATGCTGGGATGCGGGTCAGTCAGTCAAGTCTGTCAGTCACCAGTCAGTCAGTTACAATAATGCACCGAGAAGGCGGAGTCGAGTGGTGAGCTGCAACGAGGGGCGCCATGTCCAGCGAGTGGGATTAGTCCAGTGCAGCCCCGCGCCGAGAATGCAGTGGGGGCCTACCAGGGGTCCCTCGCCGGGACGTGGTAGGGAAGTAAGTGGTCAGTTACAACCCTACGCCGAGAACGGAGCGAGTGGTGAGCTTCAACGAGAAGTGCCACGTCGAGAGGAAGCCAGGTAAGTGCATCACACCAAAAACAAACAATCCGAGGGCCAGGGCCATCCAACTCACCAGAACTCATCTACTGCCAGAACAAATACCCCGCAACAAGTACAGATAAGTAACAATGTCGTCACTCAGGGACGTGTCCCATCACCTAATGTCCCCACAGCATCGGAAACGTAGCCAGAACATTGTAATCACCCTTCAGGCCAAGAACTCGTAGGGTCGAAACATATGAGTAAATTCCCGGCACCTTGTGCCGGGAAAGTATGCATAAACTCAGGAAAAGTTCCGGGGATATATGAATAAATTCCCGGGCAAATAAACATGATAAAACCCAAAACATGATGAAGTAATTGTTTGATATACCCTCAACCTTCAAGGCACCTTATAGTCTGTGCCATCTAACATTAACTGAGGACCCTACTACCCACTCTGTACACCAGAGGTGGGGAGTAGCGTCAAAGTGTTCAATTGAAAGCAAACGACCTATATCAGTCTATGCTTAGGAGTTTGATAAAAAAGTAGCTGATAAGTAACGACACCGAATTTCGCGAGAAAACTTCATGAACAGTTGTATTTCGCGAGAAGACCATGACCAGTTGTATTTGATAACACTTCCGCTCAGATCCACTTTCGTGACTGGTTGATTTCCGTGTTACGCGTCTTAGGTGCTGCCTGCCCGCGAATCACAGACATACGCTTTCAAAGGAACCCAGTTGTGATTGGCCAGTCAAGTAAGAAAATGTCGTTTCACAAAACATGCTACCAATCAGGTTAACTAACCCGCTGATATGGCTGGAGAGGATTGGAAACTAGCACGTGGGAAAATATTTTCGCGAAATTCGGGTGTCCCTACTGATAAGTTATATTTACAACAAATCACCTTTTTGCAGATTTGGGGTACAGAGTAGACAAGTACACAGAGGCGAACTGTTTTTTTATGCCTATATACTCATTATGTGATTGACTGCGCGAGCCTCTGATCACGGCCTCGTGTCTGATTGGCTACCGCGTGTTGCGAAAATGTCGCTATTGGATGGGCTGCTGGCTGCAAAGTTAGTTAACAGGAGCTGATTGGCGAATGACGCTCCGACATGTTGCCGGCCAGTGACGCCATTCTTCTGCAGTTCGCGTCATTAGCGTCAGCTTCACCTCTGTATTATTAAATACTTGGTAGCGTTTGCTGATATTGCTAATATTTGTACTGTTCCGAAAAATAAATTGATAGTTGTGACGCTTATCTCTGCTTGAAGGAGTTAATAAATTGCAACACATCGCCTCTAACTATACCACCATGCCTGAAAGGGTTAAACAACTCACATTTACCAACAGTGACTATTGAATACATATCAGCCATACTTTAGCTGCAATTATGCATAGGAACAACGCACACACTGAACGACAGTTTAATTAAAATGGGCGGAATGCTGTCTATAACGTCTGGGACTCTCTCACACATGATTAATAAGGGAACCTGTTTTTTCGCGTAAATATGTCAGGTCTAGTTGTGTTCCAAAACACTTAAGTTCAGAGCCACTTGGATGACTGAGTCATTTCAATTGTCTTATCTGTGTATCAGCGAATCACGGACGGACAGTATCGGGGATTGACTCACTCATGTAGCAGACTCTCTTCGTACAAAGACAAGCGGTAAGTGGCCAAAGGAATGCTGCAAGTATGCACATAGGATATTGAAGTCTAGCCTCCGTGTAAATGTTTGCGCAGGTGACCTTAATGATTGAACAGGCCACCATACACTACAGCTGTGTCGTGCGCAGGTTTCCTGTGGAACTGTCGAGGCGATGACAGACCTGAGCAATGAAACTGAACCCCAGTCTGCGTGTTCGTTAATAAAACACTGACAAATTGCCTCTAACCAGGCGGTTTCAAATTCAACTTCCATACAAAACAGGCCGATTTACACACTTTTTAATTTTGAAGACAAACGCATAAGACAACCTGTGGACACTAACCATAGTTAATAGAGTAGGATATTTCGCAAGTTCATTTGACGGATAGGCTAAACTTGACAGTTGTTTACAAACACCAAACGATGTCATTTGCTTATTGGCTGGTGCCTTCAAGATGAACAAAGTGCGTGAGTGAAGAGATTTGGGCGGCTCTCTTAACAACGAGGTCTTGAGAGCCGATGGTGGTGATTTAGGTGAGAATGGAGCAGTGCCAGAATGAAAGGGCGGGGAAACGGGAGATCCCCGAGAAAACCCGCCGACCAGTGGCATCGTCCAGCATGATTCCCAGATCCGAAAATCCGGGAGTGACCCGACCGGGGATTGAACCCGTTTCGCCTTGGTGGGAGGCGAGCGGGCTAACCGCTCAGCCACCGCGGCCCCTCACGATGAGCAAAGAACCGGAAACTTTGCGTATTTATTCAAGGATAAGTTACACCACAGTGACATGCACATTTGTGTTTTTGCTTCTTTTGGAGCACAGTGTGATAGACACGCCCCAGACCACCTGCAACCAACAACTAACCTGCAAATAAAACAAGGACGGAATCCAGTCCTACCTGGTCAGTAGTTAAACTGGATCGACAGACAATGAGGAACTAACCGAGGCTCTAGTATTGTGGAGTCTAGCTTGTTGCCGAGTGAAGTTGCGAAATGTCTCGTAAGTCTACATGTGAGGTAGCTGTCCTAGCAAAGACAGTCCTTGGAAGGAAACACCTGCCCTCTGCGAGATGAAACGAGGCGAAGAAGTTACAGAAAGTAACAGGGTAACCCCGAAAAAAGCACAGACCAGCTCTAATTCTGCATATATCGAAAGGATACAACATGAGGAGAGAAACTACATCCTACACAGGAATTTATAACGTGCTCTATAAACGCAAACCGCCTATACTTCGCACACGGTTGTGTTTATCTTAGTAGATAATAATTCTGAAGTGGAGTAGAGAGACTAGGGCGGTCCTTTAACATCGAGGTTCTGAGAGCCGGAAATACTTCTAAAGCGTCGTCGACTGTAGTGCCCGTTCACAGGCAGGATGCAATTTCGGAACAACAGAACTATTTTAAACGGATTTGGGTGCTTAATTTGAGGCATTACGAATTGTTCTAGTAAGGGAAACTAACGAGTGGCATCACATGTCATAGCGACAACATCGTGTCCGCAGACGTGCCAGTGTATACGTGTTTGAAAACTGGCGTAGAACAGAACAGCGGAGTTGCGTGTCAGTTAAACGTGTGTGAACACGTAGCTTAGTCACCGTTCATAAATAATCACTGGCCCTCGTGATTCATTAACATTTCCTTGCAGTGCGAATAACGACATACATCTTCAGTCAAGAAAATAATTTACAGTTCCATATTGTTATCTATACGCGACATAATGGTCTAAAACAGAAAGTGACCTTTAAAGGTCTGCTTCACCCAGTTTGCAGAAATCATTGATTTTCGTGTCGTAATTTCGGATTAATAGCAATTACTGACAATGCACGATAATATAATATTTACATTTTAAGAGTTGTTTAATATTTTCGTGTTTAATTTTAATTGTGTGCTATCTGCTGGTAGTTGTAAAAACTCAGGAACATATATATCTATTTTATCAATAAGTTTCTGCTTTTTTGCATGCGGAAAAAAAACACACAGTGGAAACTAAGTATTAAACAACAAGAAAATTGTAAGTTTTCTATAATTAAATATTTTCAATAATACCTCTGAAACTGAAAATATGACGCGAAAACGAAGAATTTTAGCCTAATGTGTGAAGTCAAACCTTTACAGTGAAGTCTTGAGAGCCAACAATGGAGAAGCCAGGTCAGCATGGTGTGGCACCGGAATGCAAGGGCGGGGGAAACGGGAGATACCCGAGAAAACCGACCGGCCAGTGGCATCGTCCGGCAAGATTCCCACGTGTGAAAAATCCAGAAAGACTCCGCCGGGAATCGAACCCGGTTCGCTTTGGTGGGACGCCAGCACTGTAGCAGCTCCGTCGCTTGTTGCCGAGTGAATCCGCGAGATATTTGTGATAGTAATGATATGCAGCTCAGCCTGTCTACTGGGTTGTATGTGAGTCACTCAGTGTCTTCTTACGTGCATATCACTGCCTCGTACTCCTGCAGGGCGTATCAAGAAACATGTGGCCCAGTAACAAATGCAACAAGAAAACATTAGTTTTTAATGTATATCCTAGAACCGCCTGCGTTGAGAGAAATATTTACAGTTAAAGTGAACACTTTTTAAGGCAGGGCTTTAAAGTTCTTTTCTACTTATTTGTATCCTTTCACAAACTTTTAATATAAGAATTGTCATGCGAATAATAAACACAGAGTATTTAACATTTTAAAGCTATCAAAAGTTAACGCTTGCGTTCTCAATAAAATAACTTTTTGGTTATGCATGAGTGCGGAGCTCACTTAAAAAAGCAAACGTATAAAATTTAAAAGTAATTATATATGCACATGTTGTGCATTAGACACTGTATTGACAGGCAAACATGCCGCCATTGTCACCAGGTTACTTCGGCTTAGCGTTCGGGAGCAAGCATGTCAGGTTAGCATCTCGACCCTCCTTTCCATATATTTTTAATTACCGTAACTGTAATCTACATAGAGCAATGTAAATCTTTCCTTACACCAACCAAATATTACACTTTGGGGCAACAAAATGATAACATCGAAATAATCTGGTTTCAGCTACCAAATATTTACTTGTCCCTATAGAAGCACTTACTGCAGTTGCACGAAACAAAATTCGTTTAAGGCAATAAAGCGTTTTTCTCTGTGTCAACTCGCAAAAACATCGGGTCTCTAACCATAATTCGCTACTTAGTTCCGCAGTAAAACGCGTAAACACGGCAGCAAGGACGGCGACTGCCATGGTATCAGTAGGAATTGCATACGTAATTCCACAGCAGAACCCGTCCTTCCCTTCCCCGTACTCGCACTACAGCAAGAGAACCGCACCTGCTGCTTCGTAAACTATTCTTATTTTTATCTTCTTGTAAGCAACAAAGTATGCTAACGGACGACGATGTACATAAAACTACAATAATACCGTGGAACATAACTTTTTTATAAAATCGTCATTTCTAGAGTTTTTTAACTTGCCTCCCACATGGGCGAATCGGGTTCGATTCCCGATGGGGTCTCTCACGGGTTTTTTGCATGTGGGAATCGCGAGGGACGATGACGCTGGTTGGCGGGTTTTCTCGGGGATCTCCGGTTTTCCCCGCCATTTAATTCCGGTGCTGCTCCATACTCACGTCGCTTCACACTCATAAGCTCTCAAAAAAATCCGCCGACCAGTGGCATCGTCTGGCACGATTCCCATTTTCGAAAATCCGGTAGTTGGCTTGCTGGGAATTGAACCCGGTTCGCCTTGATGAGAGGCTAGCAGGCTAACCGCTCAGCCGGCGCGGCGCCTAAGTTGAGAGTCGTCTGATCATCTCCACTATACTGCACTCCACTAATTTCCCATTTCTTGGAGCACTTCACTCTATAGTTTCTTGCAATATATCATCAGCGCTAAACGTACATTGTTTATTTTCAGCATGAAAACTTATAAGTTAATAGTGATCTCGTGTAGGAGTGATTATAGTTTTGTCACAGAGCAGATTAGCAAACATAGTTGAAATTGCGTGGTAGTTCATTTGATGTAAGGATACCTGGTCTCTGATTGGCTGTGTGAGGCTCTGGGAACGGGCATTGTGTCTGACTGGCTACTGCGTGCCGCGGAAGGTTCCCTATTGGCTGGGCTGACGGCTGGTGAGTAGGTTACCAGGCACTGATTGGCGAACGGCGTCCCGACATTTTACCGACTAGTGACGCTGTCTTGCTGACTTGTACGGCTGTAGTTGGGTGGCTGTTTCAGTTCTGTATTATGAAGTACTCGGTGGTTCTGCTAGAGTTTCGTGCTGTTACATCGCAGCTGAAGTACTTCAGTAAGTACACTGAAGAGCCAAAAAAAAAAAAAAAATGGTATAGGCGTGCGTATGCAAATAACAGAGGTATGGAACCAATCAGAGTAACGAAATGCGGTTGGCAGCTAGATAGGTTACTGCTGCTGCAATGGCAGGTTATCAAGATTTAAGTGAGTTTGAACGAGGTGTTATAGTCGGCGCACGAGAGATGGGACATAGCATCTCTGAGGTAGCGATAACATTTGGATGTTCGCGTACGACCATTTCACGAGTGTGCCGTAAATATCGGGAATCCGGTAAAACATCACATCTTCGACATCGCTGCGGCCGGAAAAAGATAGTGAAATAACGGGACAAACGACATATGTACCAATTTTTTTGGCTCTTCAGTGTACAAAGCGAAGTGCTGAACTAAGTATCGTGTGAAGCCACCTATTACTAAAGTTGGCGTACGTCGACTTTAATTGTCTGTGCACGCCTTCAACAGTGACTCACCACGTATCGCCAATATAACGGTACAAATCACATGTTCAGCAATAAAGAATATGTTTGTTTACGTCTAGTTTTTTTTTTCAATTCAACCCACTCTTTTATACGAATAATTATTTTGAGTAATACTAATTTGAGTTTATTTTAGCTGCAAACGTATCTGCTCGTATTATTTAATTTTGCTAAGCTGTTCATTTTCTCGTAATACCTTCCCGCGCTAAATTACCGTAAATAATATATGTATTTGTTATACGTATTTGTTGCAAACCGGGTTATGGCGGGACAGTACGTGGGTAAACAAACAAAGAAATGAAAAGTAGGCCATAAGGAATACAATAACGTTTAGAATAACTTGCCTAAAGAGTACCGTAACGTAAAATGTTATCCACGTTTGCTTTGGTAGTGCTATGGTTAGAGAACACGGAGAGTGGTTACTGCGCAGCTAGCGTGTGTTGTCTACTACGTATTCTCTCTATGGAAATCACAACCTCTTTCTCTCTATCTCTCTCTCTCTCTCCAGAGGGAGACTGCGAGATTAAGAGAAATATAACGAGAAAAACAGGGAGAAATATAACGAGAGAGAAAGATAAAGAGATTGACTGTCCAGCATATATAACAAATGGAATAATAACTTCATGGTCGAGTGTCGTCGCTTAGAGAAATACGAATATTTCAAGTACTTTAACCTTCTATTTTAGAGTACTTCCGGCTGCAGTAATCACTAAATTTTGTAGGCCGATTAATTGTTTTATTTTAACTCCACATGCTTGAAAAAGAAACACGTATGCCAGTCTGTATACATGTTCACTTAGTGAACTGCGTATCTCATTTGGATCCCACACCAGAGAAAGATAGAGAGAGAGAGATAGAGAGAGGGAGAGAGAGAGAGAGGCACGGACATGGAGAGAGAGAGTGCCGGCGACAGGGGTGCAGGAGACAGACGTACTTCATCTCAGAGTTGAGGTCGCTGCTCTGAGAGAGCACAGCTGTCGACATCCTTCAAGGACGTCTGTTAATAACCCACAGCTGAGTGCCGCGTGCTGTTTCCTCGACCGCCACACACGGCTCGTCTGGCTGTAGCAGCCCCGTCGTTTCCGTAACACACCGCTCTGCATACNAACCCACAGCTGAGTGTCGTGTGCTGTGTCCTCGACCGCCACACGCGGCTCGTCTGGCTGTAGCAGCCACGTAGTTTCCGTAACACACCGCTCTGCATGCTTGAAGCAGTTGTTACTATAACGCAACAGTTTGTCGGTGGAGCACGCTAGCTGCCAACCCTTCTAGGGAAAGAAATGTGTTTTTTTTCGGTTAAGGACGTAGAACAAAACACGTAAGAAAAATTGGCGTTTACAGCATCGCATGTGCTGGAACGCAAACAAACAGTAAATAAACAGAGGTTAAGAAATTATGCATGGCGAGTAATATGAGAAAGTTGGTTATTAGTACGGGAAATATTTCACACAAAGAATTATTTTAATATTTCTGGTAAATAAAATGAATCGCAGTCCTTGGGGAGTGCGGCCTATGAACAATGTCTCAGATCGACAGAATGANTTTTAATATTTCTGGTAAATAAAATGAATCGCAGTCATTGGGGAGTGCGGCCTATGAACAATGTCTCAGATCGACAAAATGATCATGGGAATCTAATTTTTGGAATGCGGCTAACGGATGGTGAATTTTTTTCGAATGTCATCCAGCCAGTTTGACACACTTCTGCATGTCTAGTTTGTTGTTATGCATATGGCTTTCATATAATTAGTTTGCAACGAAAACCTTTGTTTCTAGTGTATTTGTTTGCTTAAAGCAACAACGATACTATATTTCGTCAACCGAGGCAATAAGTAGATAAAAAATACTAATTCTTCTTCCTATCTATCGCTTTCCGGCGCCGACAAAAGCAAAATAAGAACTTAATGCAATGCACTCGATGCTGTCGGTCGGCGGCAGACGTTTGCTTTGCTCTCTAGAAATGGTATGTTCACGCGATCCAGGCTGCTAGCTGGGGTGCCGGAAGGCCAAGGAGGCCATCTTGAATTTCCCTTTTATCCCTTTCCCCCCTCAAAATTTCTCTTTTTTCCCTCAAAAACGCTTAAAATCGCCAGAATTTCCCTTAAAATTTCCAGAATTCCCCTCAAAACCATAAAAATTACTTGCAAGAAATGAGTTATGCTCAACGCGGCTGGCACTTGCATATTCCGGCGGAATCCAGCGAAAATTGTGCAAATGCCAGCCGGATTGTGCAATCATTTACAAGCACTTCACGCTATGTTATTCCATGCCAGCACCATCCTTCTTGTCCGAAGAATGTTCGAGTTCATTGCCCCATGATGCAACTTCAAGGACTACCTTATTACAAGCATATATATGCTAATTGTACATATACTAATCGCACTTATGCTAATCGCGAACCCCACCATCTTGCATTTGTCCACCGCCATTTGGAATCCCACCATCAAACTACCATTCGTGCCATCTAGAGCGGAGCAACTAGGTGAAAGAGCTAAGGATGCCTTAAGTCCTCTGATAAGTATAGTTGGCCACCATTTCTGAACCGTTAAATATATAGTTGCCAAATTCATAACGTGGGCCTCGCCCCTGATGTAGAATAGGGTGGTGGAATCAATTACGCCTTAAATTCGCTTATGAACATAGTTGGCTGCCATTTCCGAACCGTTTAAGATATAGTCGTCGAATTAATTATATAGACACAATTTTTGATGTCCAATAGGGTGGTAGTCAATTACGCCTTAAGCCTTCGTATAAGAAAAGTTGGCAGTCATTTCCGAACTTTTTAAGACACAACCACCAAATTCATAACATAGACATCACCTCCGATGAAGAACAGGGTGGGAGGGTGAAGAACATCCTAAGCCCACTTATTAGCACAGTTGGCCCCCATTTCCGAACGGTTTAAGATATACCCACCAAATTCATAAAATTGGCATCACCCTCCGATGACGAAAATGCCCGCAGGGTCACGTATGTCCTAAGCTCTCTTATAAGCATAGTTGCACGACATTTCCCACANCCGATGACGAAAATGCCCGCAGGGTCACGTATGTCCTAAGCTCTCTTATAAGCATAGTTGCACGACATTTCCCACCCACCGAAGCTAAGACCACCAAATTCATATCACAGGCATCACTTCCGACTCAGTAAGGAGATAAGTACAAGTAGGCCTTTGAGCCCTGTTATAAGCATAGCTCGTCAGTATTTCCAAATCTTTGAANCAGTAAGGAGATAAGTACAAGTAGGCCTTTGAGCCCTGTTATAAGCATAGCTCGTCAGTATTTCCAAATCTTTGAAGTTCGGGAACATGTAACAACCTTCTACGCATGTAAAGAAAATAAAGGTATACATACAGACGCGTCGCAAAGTTACCGTTGCATGTAGGAGTGTAAGATATGAAATAGCACACACATAAGCATCGCCTTCATGAACTCGACAATCACCCACCGCTATCCTTGTCGTCTGCTACAGCATGTGTCTATAACAACTCGGATCCCCCTCAGCGACAGCTAGCCTCCCTTTGCCTACCGACATCCAGTCTGTATATATAAATGTGAAAATATATACATTAATAAATGTTAACATGGGTAACATACAACAAACAACTATATAAGAAAAATTAAGATATATACAAATGTGCTGCGTGCATGAAATACATAGTCATGGTAACTGCAAAGTACATATATAATAATATAAACAAACACCATCGGTCCGACACAAGGGCCGGTGGCCCGAGTCATCGTTAGCATGGGCAACCCTTAACAACCAGCCATATATTGNCCATCGGTCCGACACAAGGGCCGGTGGCCCGAGTCATCGTTAGCATGGGCAACCCTTAACAACCAGCCATATATTGTAAAAAATAATGTGGTGTGCATTTGCACCGATAACAAGACATATGTTGTCGCAGATTACATTAAAACATGTATGCTTTAATATACACTGAGGCAACAAAAGTCATGGGATAACTCCTAATATCGTGTCGGACCTCCTTTTGCCCAGCGAAGTGCAGCAACTCGACGTGGCNCCATCGGTCCGACACAAGGGCCGGTGGCCCGAGTCATCGTTAGCATGGGCAACCCTTAACAACCAGCCATATATTATAAAATATAATGTGGTATACATTTGCACCGATAACAAGACATATGTTGTCGCAGGTTACATTAAAACATGTATGCTTTAATATACACTGAGGCAACAAAAGTCATGGTATAACTCCTAATATCGTGTCGTACCTCCTTTTGCCCAGCGAAGTGCAGCAACTCGACGTGGCATGGACTCAACAAGTCGTTGGAAGTCCCCGGCAGAAATATTGAGTCATGCTGCCTCTATAAACGTCCATAATTGCGAAAGTGTTTCCGGTGCCGCAGTTTGTGCACGAACTGACTTCTCGATTATGTCCCATAAATGTTCGATGGGATTCATGTCGGGCGATCTTGGTGGCCAAATCATTCGCTGGAATTGTCCAGAATGTTCTTCAAACCAATCGCGAACAGTTGTGGCCCGGTGACATGGCGCATTGTCATCCATAAAAATTCCATCGTTGTTTGGGTACATGAAGTCCATGAATGGCTGCAAGTGGTCTCCAAGTAGCTGAACATAACTCTTTCCAGTGAATGATTGGTTCAGTTGGACCAGAGGACCTAGTCCATTCCATGTAAAAACAGCCCGCACCATTATGAAGCCACCACCAGCTTGCACAGTTCCTTGTTGACCACTTGGGTCCATGGATTCGTGGGTCTGCGCCACACTCGAACCCTACCATCAGCTCTTACCAACTGAAATCGGGACTCATCTGACCAAGCCACGGTTTTCCAGTCGCCTAGGGTCCAACCGATATGGTCACGAGCCCAGGAGAGGCGCTCGCTGCAGGCGATGTCGTGCTGTTAGTAATAGCCCAGTACAGCCAAAGTTCGCCGCACTGTCCTAACGGACACGTCCGTCTTACATCCCACATTGATTCCTGCAGTTATTTCTCGCAGTGTTGCTTGTCTGTTAACACTGACCATTCTGCGCACACGTCGTTGGTCTCGGTCATTAAGTGCAGGCGGTCGGCCACTGCGTTGTCCATGGTGGGAGGTTATGCCTGATATTAGGTATTCTCGGCACACTCTTGCCACTGTGGATCTCGGAATGTTGAATTCCCTAACCATTTCCGAAATGGAATGTCCCATACGTCTAGCTCAAACTACCATTCCGCATTCAAAATCTGTTAATTCCCGTCGTGCGGCCATAATCATGTCAGAAACCTTTTCACATGAATCACTTGACTACAAATGAAAGCCCAACCAATGCACTGCCCATTTATACATTTTATACGCGATACTACTGCCATCTGTATATTTGCATATTGCTATCCCATGACTTTTGTCAGCTCTGTGTAAATAAACACCGTCAGCCTAATGCGAGGGTCAGGGAAACCGAGTGTAAAATGTATGAAACTGTCATATACATGAAAAATCAGTCATGTAACAAACAATAAAGGATGTACATTAAAACTATTAGCCTCGCAAGAGAGACGTCACTGCTACGCTCCGATGATAGACAAGACCAGGCCATCCTGGTTAGTTCAACATAATAGCAAACAACTTTCTTATGAACCGATTGAAACGAAACCATAAAATCCAGAGTACAGCCATTACTCACAACACTTGCAGCAGAATGCATCCGACCTGACCGACATTGTGAATTGAATCTGTAAGGCAGCCCAGGTGGTCTACCGACGGCGCGAGCACAGTGAAGGTCTCGGCAAGTCGAAGAGATGGTACATAACACTAGCCTAGAGAGACGCTTCAGGCTCCAGGGTGGTAGACCAGCCAAGTCACACATGAACTTGCCTTTACGAGAGGAATTCAGTTAATGTATCTAGTTTTAAATACTATATGTACATGCTCTTATTTGAATTCATATCATCTATAGTACTAGAACTGTAAGCACATACGAAACAACCTACATTTATACAATTAGTCGCGCAAGAGAGACGACACTGCTACTTTCTGTTTATAGGAAATAACTCATGTACCCTGACAGCACTGGAGACAGTGCATCATCCTTGAAAATAAGGTATCGCAGGTTCAATCCCATAGACTCCTATCACTTCACAGGTAAAAAATATAACATGACGCAATTAAAAAAAAAATTCTGTTGTATGATATATACCAACATATTTAAGTATCGAACACATAATGAACAATCGCAATGAACTATATCTCCCACAAAAAAAAAATTACATGATCATACTTAATATATGTTCATCTCGAATACTTGCAGCCTTCCAGACATTTATAAGTAGGTAACAACCAGGTCACACTGTGACAACCCGAGGCAGGTAACATGAACCATCATGTAGTGATAATCGTATACAAGCATGCATCGTGTAAAAAATAGTTCCCACTTCGTTATCGAGCGTGGCAGAAAGCATATCGTTACGTCTACATTCATATACCGCGATCGTGTACGCTGTTACAATATGAAGACGGAATCATTGGTTGAAGACTTACAATTTGTAACATTGACTGCATCGTCAACAACAAGGAACTCTGGAGATTCGCTCCTTACATCACGAAAACATGAAAGTAGTCATTGAATGTTCGCCCGCAGTGATATTCTGAATAGACATAGCAAGAAGTGCAAATACAATATTTGTTGTTCATCGGAAAGTGAGTGGAAGTATTTTAGCAAGACATTTAATTGCAGCCTACCAGACATATACATATAAACACATAGCAGTAGGTACATTTCTTAGACGATGGGAATCTAAAAAATAAAACAAATTATTTTTAATTTTTTTGTATTCATTCATATACTAAACCAAATAAACACATACTTAATATGTCATTAAATCAAGCCTCTAGCTCTGAGTTCATCAATAATAGAATTTATTTTTTCGCTAACAGAAATATATCCAACACCCGCAGTCTATCAACCAGGTCACTGGGGTCTTCAGACGGAGAAGGTTCACGATACACATATGCATGTATGTTTTCCGCGATGAATAGGTTGCGAGATACCTCTGGGCCAGAGTACTGGGTTCGAATCTACGTTTATTCTGTGCCAACTTAAAGTAGCCCTTATCTTCAGCAACACGTTGCATTTTTGCTTTACAGATGCCAGCACTTCCTTATCAATAGATTATGCACATTTCACATTATCACCAACAGACTTGGATGTCACATTTTCGTTCTCGATGTCCTGGATAGTTGTAGCATCTTCGTTTTTCACTTTGCATGTTGGCAGTGCATGTTTGCTGTTCACAACTTCTGACGATCTATATGACTCGCACTTTTTCCAGTGTTTTGGAACACGATACAGGCCCGGGTAGTGTTATGGGCGCTCGAACCGTCGTTAGTTTACACGACGAATCAGCAGGGATGCTAGCCATAGCATTGTCTTGCACCAATAAGTTCAATGCATGCTTTCTCGTGCCAAGCAAAGGTGCGTTACTTTTACATGTACCGGTGTGTCTCTTTAGATCATCACTTCTAACAAATTCTGCACCACACATATCGCATGTTAGTATTCTGGAGGTCGGTTTCTTTGAACATTCGATCTGTTTATGGTGACATGCATTGCAACTTTTACGGAAGGTCTTGCCGCTATAACTGCATTCTTTTCCACGTAACTGTTCAGCACTCGGTGAAGTTTTGCATGCAATCGTAAACGACATACTCGATTACTGAACCTCAGTGGTTTTCATCATCTTCAAGCATATGTGAACTCAAACACTTGTACTACTGAGTAGTGCTGACGCCTTACTACTGACTCCTCACTGCTGACTCCTCACTGCTACCTTCACGCAGTATCGGTGCCGCACATGTCTGTTTAACAACTGTGTGCATTTCTGCGGTTGCAGTAATTTATACCTCCATTACGCTGCTGAAGACGAAACTATGTTATAATTCTCTGTGGTGGGGTAGAGGCAAATCAGTATGTTCCTATTTGCTAAGTTGATAGTGCCCACTTGTTCTCAGTTCTAGATTTTTTACTGAAACCAGGGTCCAATCCGAACCCTTGGTAACCACTTTCTCTTCCTCTTGGCATAACTTGTGTATACTATCAACAACAGAGCTTTCAATGCACGATACACAGCTACATTCGAGGTCTTGAAGACTGTGGTACAATATTCACTATCGTGGGGCTCTAGTTTCGTATAGCTACAGTACAGCCACCTATTATATTCCGAAAGCACCGTGTTTTTCTACCTCATCGATAAGTTGGTTTATTATATTAGGTTTCCTACTTGACAGGAAAGAGCAAACATTTTTCGATGTAATTGTCATATTCGGTGTAACATAATCTTTTAGAAGCCCTCTGAATGCAGATCGCTTCAGGAAAACGCCATTAACATCAGACTTTGACTGGCAGAGCACTGACTTAGGCTGTGTTGTACAATCAGGTGATGATGATGATGATGGTGATGATATGCCTGGGGTAATATCCGATATAGTATTAGAGGCAGCTTGAGAGCAATTTTGCGACTTACAAAGTTTCAAATGTCTATTTAAATTGTTAACGCGTGCATACGTTCTTCGACACTTAACACATCGATATGTCATACGAATGGTGCTCCTCACACAAGTACTTTTTTCGTGTCTCTTTGTGTCATATGCATATGCAAATCTCTTGTCAGAATAGTTGCATGGATATCTTGGAGGGAGCAAAGAACTGCTCTCAACATTTGTAAATGAACCCTTACATTTAACTGGTAATATCCGCAGATATCGCTTGGCAGGCAGTGCAGGGAGATCCCTACATGTTGCACGATGTCTTTTCAATCTGATACTACTTCCACACTGTGACTTACACTTTTCACATGTGAACATACACTGAAGAGCCAAAAAAACTGGTACACCTGCCTAATATCGTGTAGGGCCCCCGAGCACGCAGAAGTGCCGCAAGACGACGTAACATGGACTCGAATAATGTCTGAAGGTATACAGGAGGCAATTCACACCATTAATCCCACAGGGCAGTCCACAAATCCAATCTGCGCCCATTTGGGACAGGGTTGCACGTCTGTCACGTTTAACGATTCTCGTCAGTCGTCGTTTGTCCCGTTATTTCACGATCTTTTTCCGGCCGCAGCGATGTCGAAGATGTGATGTTTTACCGGATTCCCGATATTCACGGTACACTCGTGAAATGGTCGTACGTGAACATCCAAATGTTATCGCTACCTCGGAGATGCTATGTCCCATCTCTCGTGCGCCGACTATATCACCACGTTCAAACTCACTTAAATTTTGATAACCTGCCATTGTAGCAGCAGTAACCGGTCTAGCTGCCGACCGCATCGCGTTACTCTGATTGGTTCCATACCTCTGTTATTCGCATACGCAAGCCTATACCAGTTTTTTTGGCTCTTCAGTGTAGTATGCTCTGCATTCTGACGACAAACAGCTTTGTGCTGTCTGCAGTTGTTTATGTTAGAAAATGTCTTCTTGTAGTAGCGATACAAATAACTTTCCTGAATATTTTCCATCTTCGAAGAAGAACACGTTCTTCGTAGCCGCTGTTCACTCTTTGGGACCTGAATATCAACTGAGCTGGCCAGCCTATTCCGTCTTTTTCTAAATCATCACATTGCAGCGTCAACCAAACACAATGGCTGGGAGGAACCGCGTGCAACATATAAAACCATGCTATACATGAAAAATTAATTTGCACAATACAGTAAATAATAAAGGAGCAACACATACGCAAATATGCTGCGAGCATGCTGTCGTATCAAACCAGTACTATAAAAAAATACCCAAAAGTTCCTCATCCCATAATAGTGATATCAGTGTTGCTATTGCGTCGATTCCTTTTTGTAAAAAGGAAAATAACATATGTCCACAAGTACGAACCTCAAAGAAGCTACAATATTTCAAACGCAGTACACTATTTACCATCGATGATAATTTGAAGATGCATTACACATCTTGTAAAGGGGGATGTTCCTTTGCTTGTCAATAAACTTCATGCATTAAAACCATTAGTCATGCATGAGACGACGACACTGCTAGATACTGATAATTAGATATAAAAAATTAATGCACAGGGAAATAGTTCTAAACACTTACCAACCGATGCATATTACGAGAGCAACGAATGCTGTACATTATGTTAGACAANCAGGGAAATAGTTCTAAACACTTACCAACCGATGCATATTACGAGAGCAACGAATGCTGTACATTATGTTAGACAAAAAAAAAAATACCTCCACGAAGCACGGGAGCAATAAGGTCGACACTGCTATGCTCTGATGCCAGCAGATATATAAAGGAAAATAGTTATAGTCACCTATCAACCAATGCGTATTGCACAAGCGGCGTGCANAGGGAAATAGTTCTAAACACTTACCAACCGATGCATATTACGAGAGCAACGAATGCTGTACATTATGTTAGACAAGAAAAAATACCTCCACGAAGCACGGGAGCAATAAGGTCGACACTGCTATGCACNATGTTAGACAAGAAAAAATACCTCCACGAAGCACGGGAGCAATAAGGTCGACACTGCTATGCACTGATGCCAGCAGATATATAAAGGAAAATAGTTATAGTCACCTATCAACCAATGCGTATTGCACAAGCGGCGTGCACTGTGCATCGCATCAGTCGTTAATATACAAGACCATGCGTCTGAAAACTGACGCGGCAGCCTTGGATAGTACAAAAGAATAGCAATAGATTATAGCCAACACTCACAACCTGCACCACTAGAGAAGGATCGAGTCCCCCCCGTCCGACATTGCGTGTTATCAACCAACCTCTCGAGAATATGTAAGGCAGCCAGGTGGTCGACCGACATGCAGGCACCATGCAGGTCTCAACGAGACGAAGGGATGGCACATACACTAGTCGAGAGTCTAGTCAGGCTCCAGGGTGGCAGACCAGCCGAGTCACTCACACACTTCCATTTACGAGTGGAATTAAGTTATAAAGGAAAAGAAAAAAAGTTATTTCGTTTTAAATATTATATACATGTACATTGTACTCATTTATTAGGTATGAAGAAAAAACGCGCAACACTCTGAGAAAATCCATTTGTTACACTCGCAATAGCAGGAACCGAGTTGTCATACGACCTTGACCACGACCTCTATCCACCACCTCGGACGACATCTATGCTAGGGATGAAGGGAAAAAAGCTATATTTTGTATACAAAACAAACATGGGAACACACTGAGGAAATCCATATGTCCCACTCACAGTAGCAGGAACTGTAGAAACAACCTTGACCTTGGATATAATCATGTGACTTTTACCTCGGATAACAACATGTGACCTTGACATTTTTCCACCATCTCGAACAACATCTACCACTTAAAAAAATACTAATAAAACATGTCGACTATATCTAAAACAGTTCGGAAATGGTGGCCAACTATCCTTATAAGAGGGCTTAAGGCATCCTTAGCCCTACCACCTTGGTGCTATACTCTAGCTGGCACAAAGGTAGTTTGATGGTGGGCATACAAGATGGCAGGAGGACGAAGGCAAGATGGTGGGGTGATTGATGTGTGTGCGATTAGTATATATACAATTAGCATATATGTAAAGGTGTCCTTAGCATATGCGTACTAGGCATAGGTCGTAGAATATATGCTTGTATTAAGGTAGTGCTTGAAGTTGTATGATGGGGCAATGAACTCGAACATTCTTTAGACAAGATGGATGGTGCTGGTATGGAATAACAGAGCTTGAAGTGCTTGTAAATGATTGCACAATCCGGCTGGCATTTGCACAATTTCCGCCGGATTCTGCCAGGTTGTGCAAGTACCAGCGGCATTGAGCAAAAGGCATTTTTTTGCGGGAAATTTTGCTTGTTTGGAAGGAAATTCGGGAAGTCTTAAGGAAAATTCCGGAAGTTTTGAGGGAAATTCTGACGATTTTGAGAGTTCTTGAGTGAAAAAAGGGAAATTTTGAGGGAAAAAGGGATAAAGGGAAATCCAAGATTGCCGCCGTGGCTCCCCGGCACCCCAGTCTGCAACCTGGATCGCGTGAACATACTATTTCTTGCTACTTACCTACATTGTGAGACAGTGCGATTTATATCGCACATGAGCGAATAAGGCATACATTTTGTAACACTGTTAAACGTTTTGCTACAAATTTATTAATTAAAATTTTTAAATGTTCATAAGCGTATACATTTAATAAAAATCTATGTATATTTACATTTGATGCTCCAGAAAGTATATTTTGCCATAAAAGCAAAAACAACTCTCACTTCCCGTAGCGGAAGAAACTTGCATTTTATTTTATGCACTTACACGTTACTATTTTAGTAAAACGTTACAGTAATAACTACTGCTTTGTGACCACGTCAAATCAGATAACTTAATAATTCACCTAAGATCTGTTTTACTGTATGTGTATTTTCCTGTGGTCTATTGTGCTTCGGAAGGACTGTCAGGACAGTCAGCATGCTATATCACTCGCTCACGCACCAGCTAATGCACGCTTTTGTATATGGGAAGTTGCTGGTTTCGTTTATGGCATGTTATCACACACTGTCTGTTAAAGGCTGTTCACGATAAATGGAGTACTTTTGAAATCAACCTTGGAAAAAAAGTCACTGATCCTATCTGCATATTGTAACGAGCGCACCGAGGCATGCGCCCTGTGAAGTTGGCAACGATGGAGGGAAAGTAGTTCCATACCTTAACGTCCAATTTAGGGTGTTAGGTAAACACAGTGATAACTCAAATATATTCCTTTCGGTTTCTTTTTTCAAATGCATGTAAGTGCGAGAATTAGCAGATTTGTAACATAATTGCTTTTCTAACAATTTCATGGTTTCACTTGACATGCATAAAGTGACGGGATCCATGGAAATTCTAATCTTACACAAGGTGAAGGAATATCCATTCTGCATACAAGTAGATGTTGGGCAGGNACGGGATCCATGGAAATTCTAATCTTACACAAGGTGAAGGAATATCCATTCTGCATACAAGTAGATGTTGGGCAGGGCTTTGAAAAGCGCTCAGTTTACCGTGGACAGCTATATAAAAGTGCACTCGTTCGTGAGATAGACTATACGAGTAGTACAGTAGGACTTGCTCTGACTCAAGGTACGTGATGAAGAAGCTGTCTCGGAGTGAGCTGTGCGGGGCATGGTGCGCGGTGGGAATGCGCAGACGTAGAAGAGGCGTGGCGACTGACGCGCATCTCGCGGTACGTGGACTATCTAACTGCACCAGGAACAATGAAGACGTGAGATGGCGCCACGCCCGCCAACATACCGCCCAGACACAACCTCCTCTCATTATTGTTTATTCGCAGCCAGGTTTACACCTTGGCTGCCTTGTAAATACTACGTTGTCATATAAAAAACTAAGTTCAATAATGTTAAAAAAAAATTAAAATGCAAACCAAATTTTATAAACAATTATTGGCTTCCACTAGCCCGTTTAAATATAAAAGGGNTAAAAAAAAATTAAAATGCAAACCAAATTTTATAAACAATTATTGGCTTCCACTAGCCCGTTTAAATATAAAAGGGAAAAAAAAAACTGGTATTCAAGTAACACGTATTTCAGTAGCGTTGTAAAATGGTATAAACTAGTTTTATATTGACAGATTACATTGTAGCAGTAAAAATTATTAAAAACTACACACTTATTCGAANGTAAAATGGTATAAACTAGTTTTATATTGACAGATTACATTGTAGCAGTAAAAATTATTAAAAACTACACACTTATTCGAAAGATGCAAATTTAACTCTATAATTAGAAAAAATCGCTACATTTCGTGGTAAAGATTGTGTAATAAATTGCCTTGTGTGTATCCAAAATTGAGGAATATAGGTATTAATAAAAAAAGTCAGTAAATTATATTTTTTTTAAATTTACTTTTAATTTTATGAAAATACACACAGCAATATTTCCACAATACAATGTACTATTCCTGTTATTAACACTTATTAATCCTGTGCCAATCTGAATTATAATTGAAGTCCTTATCACTGTCATTATACTAGCTACAATCACTGAATTCTCACTTATTAGTTTCACATACGATTGCAATGCCCACTGAATTAGTCAACACCATTTCCAATGTCTACCACTAACGCGTCCAGTCTCAATTCCCCACAGTCTAGCTGGACAGTCTCTGTCTACTCTCCCGATGCTAACGGCTTTCTGCGTCGTCACTCGTATTTGCAATGATCACTCAAATCTGACACTAATATGAATACTTTGACACAGGGTTACACCATGGCCTATATAGTTCAGATGACCTGGTCCAGAAGCTTCTTCGCGCCTCGAGNAATACTTTGACACAGGGTTACACCATGGCCTATATAGTTCAGATGACCTGGTCCAGAAGCTTCTTCGCGCCTCGAGTCGCGCTGAGGGAGGTGATGACCAGAACGTTCGTGCAATGGCTCCCAAGTCGTTCGCTCTACCAGAAACAGGAGTGACGTCGGTGCCATTAGCGTTATCGCGGCACGTGGGGTGGCTTTACCTCCCCTCCTCCAGGTATAAGTGATGTCACCTGGAGAACTGTGCTCCGCGTATCCGAGAGGGGGAGGGGAAAGGCACGAAGGCAATGTGGCTGCATGTAGCAATTTTCGGGCTTGCAGGTGAAGCNGTATCCGAGAGGGGGAGGGGAAAGGAACGAAGGCAATGTGGCTGCATGTAGCAATTTTCGGGCTTGCAGGTGAAGCTGGATCATTATCGCATATTCAGTTTTTTTTAATCGACATCTTAAATAATGGGTTTGTGGGAAGGGCTATGAAGATAAATAAATCTATGGGGAAATAAACTTAATATAATGCACATACTAAATAGATATATTTAACACTCAGAAAATTTTCGTAAATTTACCAGGCGAATTTTTAAAAGAAAGCACGAGTGGTAAAGTGGTTTTTCATTAATCCATGGTAACTTTCCTACATTTGTTAAGAGAGATTCTAACCCATAGTAAAGTTATCAGCTTTGTATACCAGCACATCTATATTTTAAACCTGTTATCTTGTAAAATATCCATACTACNCATAGTAAAGTTATCAGCTTTGTATACCAGCACATCTATATTTTAAACCTGTTATCTTGTAAAATATCCATACTACGAGTTGTGTATAGATGGGCGAACGGAGACAATATACTATAATGAGGGCAGCGTGGCTCGATGGCTAGTTGGCTTCGGCTCGACTCGGACATGCTCGGCAGTCTTCGGCTCGACTAGAGGGTCAACCATCTACTTCGACTCGGGATTGCCAGTCGTACCAAAAGGTGCTCAGCAGTTACGACCACCAACTCTAAATACATACCAATTTGCTTATGCGAGCCAGTGGCCATATTGGATATAGGCAGATGGTATGCTGAATCGTAAACTTTATTTATTATTCGATTTAAAGCCATTTTTTAATTAGGCAGTGTACCTGTGTGTAAAATGTATACAGTGTAGACTGTGAGTGAAGTGAGTGAAGATAGTCAGGCGGCTCTCAATAGCGATGTCTTGAGAGCTTACGAGGGTGAAGCGAGATGAGTATGGAGCAGCGCCGGAATGAAAGGGCGGGTGAAACGTAGGATGCCCGAGAAAACCCGCCAACCAGCGGCATACTCAGGCACGATTCCCACTTGCGAAGATCCGGGAGTGACCCGGCTGGCCATGATGGGAGGCGAGCGTGCTAACCGTTTGGCCACCGCGGTGCCTCGCATATGTACATGTTTTGCTGACTATGCTGAGAGAATGNAGGCGAGCGTGCTAACCGTTTGGCCACCGCGGTGCCTCGCATATGTACATGTTTTGCTGACTATGCTGAGAGAATTTATTAAATCAATACTTTTATAAATCATTAATGTAAATTGAATACAAAATTATTTTGTTTTGTTAACTAATGGCATTATCATATGTATGATATTGGAGTGGCCAAAAATAATCTCTGGTTTTTTATAATTACATTTATTTAAATTAAGTTTTAAATCGATATATTTTATATAGGGAAAAGTAAATTTTGCCAATTTTAAAATTAGTTCTTTGATTCGCGCCTAAATTGTACATAGAGTATTGCAGAACCCCGAAGAAATTTCTTTTAGTTACTACCTTCATTTTAATTTACTATTAACTCGGTATTTATTATATGTATAATGCTTAATATTTTATCTCTTAGAGATGAAGTTATAGCGCATGGCATATTACTGGATGTGTATTTTCTAGGCGAATTAATGCATGTCGTCACAACTTGCTAATTACTCAAGCTATCAACTTCGCTAAACTCACTCAATGATATTTTATTTTTCTTTACCATTTAGACATTTAAATGTTTATGAAATTTTTTACAAATTAAGTGTATTAAGTAGTACATTCCTAGTCTTCTCTTTTTATGCAGAATTCTTACACGATGTCAGAATCTGCAAATCATTCACTACTTTGACTGCTCTCCACTTGCTCGATTGTCATATAAACATAAGTATGCTACTCAAATATTTTAAACATAATTAATGTACTCATCATATGAGTAGCAGCCACTCTGTCCAAGTCTTGCTATAATCACGCAATGAGACAGCATCTACCAACGTTTTTATAAGTATAGTTTATTAGCAAACGCAAACCATCACACCCTTTAAATTACATGCAAGCCCTTTGAATTCAGAATTAGGGCATTATTTATATTCACGAGAATGTATGTACGGTGCATTACAAGTTATGTTTTTATAGGTATAGTTGTTATAATTTACGATCCAATACTGCTAGGCCCTAGAGACGTGGAATGTACCAATCTTTCAATATTTCTCTCATTAATTTGATCTACCTTACAATCAATATGTCGAGCAATCTTTCAATCTTTAAACCAATATTTCAATTTTTCGACATTATTTTGATTAATATTTCAATAATTCCATCAGTCTTTCAAAATGTCGGTAAATCTTTCAATCTTTAAATCAATCTTTAAAATTATATTTAATATTTTCAAGCAATCTTTCAATCTTCAGAACAATCATCAGATAAATCTTTCAATAAATATTTCCATCATTCCATCAATCTTTCAATCCTTCGATTAATCTTTCATTTTTTACTACAATATTTCATATTTCTATTAATTTTTAGTTGTTCTATTTATCTTACAATCAAACTTCTTATATATCAATACAACTTTATATCTTTCAATCAATTTTCCAATCTTTCGGTCAATTTTGAATTTCATCATAAATTCATAGTCAATCCGTCAGTTTGCCGTCTATCCCCGCCCAATCTCTTAATTTTTCTTACTGGAAGAATAATCCATGTAATTTTATTTACATTATTTGGGGTTATTATTAATATCTTGTTTTGTGTAATTATATTTCAAAGCAAGTGGGTCTTTGTGTTTTATTTCAAAGTGTTCCAAGTTGTAATTTTTTAAAGGTTTTATAAAATTATATTTATTTTCCGTTTTTAGAGTCTGGGCTCACAGGTTCAGATACACAATAATAAATAAAGCAAAACATGTCATCAGTTATCACTATGTATATTTATTATCATACATCGGTAACCATCAATAAACTAATTTCATAGATTTAACTGACGATCGTCTGGATAACGGTTACATCAACATTATAACATTTGATTTTCACATCCAGAATATATTCCATTTATTATAATAACAATTAATAGATAATTAAAATATTAAATTTAATGATTAAAGAATATAAACATAATTCGTTGATAAAAATAGCTGACTTTTCATTATCTCTTTACCCCATATTCGAGACGCATCTTTCCATAATGTTTCAACTCCAACAAATGCTACGGGTTCTATAAAATTTTAATGTAATTTTTAACAACTATTTATAAAACTGTTTATAAAACCATTCTTACTACCATTCCAACAACTATTCTTCATTTACGCATTCACCAGGGGTCGGCCCGTGGAATCCGCGGGTTCACTATCCTTGGGTGAGGCAGGTAAATGGGTGCAATTTGAAACACAACCTTTTTTTTTTTTATAGATGGTAATTGTATGAATGTTTTCCTAGGTGGCCCGCATAACCCAGATTCTTACTCAAGAACGGTGAAGTATGTGCATGCGTGCAATCTGAAATCCAGGTCATAAATACGGCCTGCTATAATCTTGGTAAGTGTACCGCATAACCCGCATTTTACTCAAGAACGATGAAGCATGTACATGCGTGCAATCTGAAACCCAGGTCATAAATACGGCCTGCGATAAGCTTGGTAAGTGTACCGCATAACCGCCTTTTTACTCAAGAACGGTGAAGCATGTACATGAGTGCAATCTGAAACCCAGGTCATAAATACGGCCTGCGGTAAGCTTGGTAAGTGTAGAGTCCATTGCGGAATGAATTTCGAAATTATCGTACGAAATACCTATATGTGTGGTGTAGATCTAATACTTGTACTACCCAACCATGTTCATTTCAGGCCTATAGGTAAAGTTGGGCAGTGTAGAGACCATTATGCTATGAATTTCAAAATTATCGTACAAAATACCGAAGTTTTGGTACACTGTACCATTATTATGGTGCGCAAAATATGGACCAAGTGACTTTGTACCATAG
>NQII01006365.1:106986-126310 GCA_002778355.1 Clitarchus hookeri
TATTGGTAAAATTTTTTTCAACAATAATAAAGAAATGATCCTCTAGATGACTATGAAGAGAATTCTCTTGTTTTATTTTTGATGATGTAATTTTACATACCCCAAGATTTTATAGTAGTTTATTTTATATTTTATATGTGTAATTTTTTTGCCCGAACCTACTCAAAAGTACTTATCAGATCACTTTACTGCCTGTGTTTCTGTACGTGTGATTGTGTGAGACTGTGTGTGCTCCCCCCCCTTTTTTTTTCTTATTTGAACGCGTTAACCGCATTTCACAAAACTCGGTACACATTATAATACTTAGTAATGACACCTGAATTTTAAAGTTTTTGACCACGTCGGAAACATACTTTCAAAATCGGCCATTTTAAGACTTAGGATGATATGTCATATCTCGAGAACCATTAAACCGATTTAACCAAAATTTTGTATACTGGCAAAGCATAATAAAATTATTAAATATAATTCGAAATGGATATTGATGTTGGTACACCATTTTGAAATATATCACCAAAATAAAAAAATGATTTTTTACATTACATCTCGAAAGCTATGAAATCAATTCGCACACAGTTTGGCACATAAGTAATTCTATAATAGCACAGGGTGACTGGACTTGATTAGGTAGTTATTTTCGAAATGGCTGTCATACAAATATTTTAAGTTCATTTGGTATATCTACCCTACCATTTAACCAATTTTGACGAAATTTTGTGTGCTGAAAGTATTTATTACAACAAAAATATATGCCAACAATGGCCAGTTTTGTTCCTATTTTGTGGGTTAGCCCTACACGAATAAATACAGTTTTCATGCCATATCTCGGTAAACATTTAACATTAACATTAGTAACCAAGTAGTGCTGTGGCAGATTATGTTAAATGGCATGATTTAAGAATGTCTGACACTTATTTTCAAAATGGCGGATACATAGCCATTTTAGCTTAGAATGATATATCGTCGAAACCATGTTATAAGTTCCAACTTAACTTTGTATGCTGCAAATATATATTACACATATCAACTGTATCTACACGAAGCATATTTTGTCTGCCATTTTGTAAGGTAGCATCACACAAATAATGTTTTAATGTCATATTTCGGGAAACAATTGACCGATTCCTACCAAATATGGCAACCAATACACAAAAACCTTCCTCAAGAAATTCTCTAAATGATGTTGAAAACTGCATCAAAATCCATTAAGTAGTTTAAATGTACTAAGCGAATACACAGAGAGACGCGGGTCAGCAACTTTGTTTTATACTAATTAGAGAAGACATATTGATGCTCGAATCCGACCTCCATAATGCAGTTGATTGCACACCAGCTTATGGCACGAGGTTTTCTGGGTTTGAGTCCCGGGTAAAGCACGTGTTATCTGTAATTGTCTCACTACTGTTTCACATGTTTCTAGTATCGTTTCTAGTGATATTGCATCCAGCGGACTATAAGTATTACCTAAAAACTCATATTTTAAGAACTTATTTAACAATTAATTGCACCCATGGTGAGGAAAGTAGGCTCATTAGTTATATCAGTAACTTCTTGTTTAAATCATAAAATCATGATTAATCTTTAGCTTTTTTAAATAAATGTGTTAGGAACAAATTTAATTATATATGATTTGGATTTACGTAATGCATGTCCTGTATATTTTTTAGTAATCCTTAATATTATAGAATGAAGAGTTTCTAAAGATATTGTATATCATTGGTTTTATTTTCTTCTTGTAACTAGCATCTCTTATCACATCTCTCATCTTCATTTTTCTTCTGTTATTTACAAACAATTTGTTAAAAATTTTTAAAAATATTTTATGAAAATTTGTTTTAATTCAACAATTTAATTCAACAATTTCATTTTTAAATTTTANAAAATTTTTAAAAATATTTTATGAAAATTTGTTTTAATTCAACAATTTAATTCAACAATTTCATTTTTAAATTTTATACATAATTCTTTCTTCTAAAATTTTTTAATTTCAATAATGGACATTTTACTTTAGATGTCCAATATATTTATTGAGTAAAGGAAAGTGATTGGATTCGAGATCAGCAGAAAATAGAAAGTATAAAAATATCTGATTGTTAATACAAATAATGGTAAGAAAATATCTTGACAACTCCCAGAGCTGTGGTTTTTGGAGGAAGGTGATTGACACTGTTGTCTAAAGGACCAATTTACTACTGAAGTAAACACAGGGCGATTGGAGTTNCATTATGCTATGAATTTCAAAATTATCGTACAAAATACCGAAGTTTTGGTACACTGTACCATTATTATGGTGCGCAAAATATGGACCAAGTGACTTTGTACCATAGTTATGGTACATATTATGGTACGCTATGATGTTACTGACATTTATTCAAAAGGGCCTAACTAACTGTGAACCGAGGGACTGTCCAAAGAGACACCCCTCCCTCAAATCCTCACTAAATCCATCCATCGAAAACGGTGGCTTCCAGAGGCGAAAATGTACAGACCCTTCCNTTCAAAGGTGTGCACAAACTTTGTTCCAGCACTCTACCCCTTAAGAGGGGGAGGGGGGACGCTGCGCGCCCCCAAAGTCACCCTTCAAACTTCCGTTCTTGATTCATGACCTATTGGTAAAATTTTTTTCAACAATAATAAAGAAATGATCCTCTAGATGACTATGAAGAGAATTCTCTTGTTTTATTTTTGATGATGTAATTTTACATACCCCAAGATTTTATAGTAGTTTATTTTATATTTTATATGTGTAATTTTTTTGCCCGAACCTACTCAAAAGTACTTATCAGATCACTTTACTGCCTGTGTTTCTGTACGTGTGATTGTGTGAGACTGTGTGTGCTCCCCCCCCCCTTTTTTCTTATTTGAACGCGTTAACCGAATTTCACAAAACTCGGTACACATTATAATACTTAGTAATGACACCTGAATTTTATAGTTTTCGACCACGTCGGAAACATACTTTCAAAATCGGCCATTTTAAGACTTAGGATGATATGTCATATCTCGAGAACCATTAAACCGATTTAACCAAAATTTTGTATGCTGGCAAAGCATAATAAAATTATTAAATATAATTCGAAATGGATATTGATGTTGGTACACCATTTTGAAATATATCACCAAAATAAAAAAATGATTTTTTACATTACATCTCGAAAGCTATGAAATCAATTCGCACACAGTTTGGCACATAAGTAATTCTATAATAGCACAGGGTGACTGGACTTGATTAGGTAGTTATTTTCGAAATGGCTGTCATACAAATATTTTAAGTTCATTTGGTATATCTACCCTACCATTTAACCAATTTTGACGAAATTTTGTGTGCTGAAAGTATTTATTACAACAAAAATATATGCCAACAATGGCCAGTTTTGTTCCTATTTTGTGGGTTAGCCCTACACGAATAAATACAGTTTTCATGCCATATCTCGGTAAACATTTAACATTAACATTAGTAACCAAGTAGTGCTGTGGCAGATTATGTTAAATGGCATGATTTAAGAATGTCTGACACTTATTTTCAAAATGGCGGATACATAGCCATTTTAGCTTAGAATGATATATCGTCGAAACCATGTTATAAGTTCCAACTTAACTTTGTATGCTGCAAATATATATTACACATATCAACTGCATCTACACATCTTTTGTCTGCCATTTTGTAAGGTAGCATCACACAAATAATGTTTTAATGTCATATTTCGGGGAAACAATTGACCGATTCCTACCAAATATGGCAACCAATACACCAAAACCTTCCTCAAGAAATTCTCTAAATGATGTTGAAAACTGCATCAAAATCCATTAAGTAGTTTAAATGTACTAAGCGAATACACAGAGAGACGCGGGTGAGCAACTTTGTTTTATACTAATTAGAGAAGACATATTGATGCTCGAATCCGACCTCCATAATGCAGTTGATTGCACACCAGCTTATGGCACGAGGTTTTCTGGGTTTGAGTCCCGGGTAAAGCACGTGTTATCTGTAATTGTCTCACTACTGTTTCACATGTTTCTAGTATCGTTTCTAGTGATATTGCTTCCAGCGGACTATAAGTATTACCTAAAAACTCATATTTTAAGAACTTATTTAACAATTAATTGCACCCATGGTGAGGAAAGTAGGCTCATTAGTTATATCAGTAACTTCTTGTTTAAATCATAAAATCATGATTAATCTTTAGCATTTTTAAATAAATGTGTTAGGAACAAATTTAATTATATATTATTTGGATTTACGTAATGCATGTCCTGTATATTTTTTAGTAATCCTTAATATTATAGAATTAAGAGTTTCTAAAGATATTGTATATCATTGGTTTTATTTTCTTCTTGTAACTAGCATCTCTTATCACATCTCTCATCTTCATTTTTCTTCTGTTATTTACAAACAATTTGTTTAAAATTTTTAAAAATATTTTATGAAAATTTGTTTTAATTCAACAATTTAATTCAACAATTTCATTTTTAAATTTTATACATAATTCTTTCTTCTAAAATTTTTTAATTTCAATAATGGACATTTTACTTTAGATGTCCAATATATTTATTGAGTAAAGGAAAGTGATTGGATTCGAGATCAGCAGAAAATAGAAAGTATAAAAATATCTGATTGTTAATACAAATAATGGTAAGAAAATATCTTGACAACTCCCAGAGCTGTGGTTTTTGGAGGAAGGTGATTGACACTGTTGTCTAAAGGACCAATTTACTACTGAAGTAAACACAGGGCGATTGGAGTTCAGAAAAAAACAATCTAGTTTTATTATTCCTTGAACAAGTTATAATTCACACACGAGCTCTAGAGACAACTCCTTCCCATTTATACAAAGGGGGGTGTAGGGGGGTAGTACTCTTCACACACGCAGGATGACTGTACTTATCTGGTTTGCTGGGCGGGTAGTTGGTCCTGCAGTTGAGGTCTGGTGAGCTGGAACTGGCAGGACTCTGCGTCTGATGGCAGCTGGCCCCTCGGAGTCTCGTCGGCTGACTGCCCGGGTTTTCTCGGATGCTTCCCGCCGTACGTCCCGTTTGTCGGCCTCTGTCATTGGTCTGTTGCACGCGGCTGGCTTCTCCTTGAGCGGACGCCCTTCGGTCGGGCTAGTCCCTCGCTCCCGTTCTCGATGTAGGGCAGTAACGGCCTGTTCCCTGCCCTACCACGTCCCGGCTGGACATTCCCACTAGCTCGACGTGGTCTTCCGGCGAAGCTCACCACTCGATTCTCCCCTCCTCGGTGCGTTGCAACTGCTTGGACTGACTGGCTTCTGCGGTAAACTGGCTGGTTGACTCGCGTCCGGATCTGGCGGACCCCTTAATGTAGTGACCGCCTATCTGCGCATCCCGGGGTGGCAGTACCGTACTCCCGTGTCACTTTCTGCTCGTTAATGCGGCTGATTGATTTACTGCTGGATTGGTTTATGTTTCCCACTGACTGCTCGTGTCGAACTCCCGTCGTCCGGATCCGAACCGGACGTCTTGCTCTTCGCGCCTCCCGCCGACTGATGTGTCGGACTGCTCGCGACTGATTGATGCGTCTCACTGCTCCGGACTCACTGCTCTCCTTCCACACTCCGGACTGACTGACGACTCACTGATCTCGACTGCTTCCTCTCTCCTCGTTTTGTAGTCCGCCATCGCCATATCAAAACTGCTTCGTCTCTGCAGGTGGTCCGGGAAGCTTGTGTTGTCTCTCTGAGTAATAAACCACGTGCGTCCTGCCTTCGGGCGCAAGTGGTCCGGCGTTCTCCCTATCGACTCTGGTATGGGCACTCCATTGTCTCGTATTGCACGTGCGCCTTGGCGGGTGGTCTTTGGATCCGCGCCCGCAGTGGTCCTTTCCTTGTCCCCGGATATGGCTGCCCTTCTTCTAGTACGCCCGCTAAAAGCCTCTCTTGGTTTATTGCGGTAAAAGCTCAGGGCAGACGCAGCCGGTGGCGGGATCTCGTTGTTCCTTGTGCAGCTGCAAAATGCAGCTGTGTCCGCGCCCTGGTGCCTTCCGTTGTCTCCGGATGCCGTCTGCACATGCAGGGCACAGTGGCACGTGCAGAAAACCTTTGGTGGCCCGGCTTTGCAGCTGTGGGGCGCCGCTGCGCATTCCGGGCGGTATCCTTTTGGCACGTCCGCCACCCTTAATTTTTATTGATGTTGACCGCCTGCGGGCTTCGCTAGCGCGTGTGTTCTGACGGCCAAAATACATGGACGCGGGCAGCATCAACTTGGAAGTAGAGTTAATTTCCAATGTATGTACATGTTGAGCTAATTCTGCACTTAGTTTGATATTGCTCCTCTTACGAATTCTGTTTCTCTTTCCAGTGTTTCATATGTGAAATATGGGCTATGTTCCACGGGAAAACAGTCCTCTAAAGAACCACTTTAGCTTCTTTCCATTTTATAAATCAAAGTGACTCATGCAAGTCGAAGACCCCCATTCTACTCTGTATAAATTGATTTCTTGAAGGTCATGATAAAGCTTCATGTTGTCGATAAAAGTGATATTTTCTAAGAAGAGAGTTATTTTGTGCAAGGGTACAGGTACTCGTGCAAGTATTTAATCATATGTTGTTTCCGAAGTTACCATGTTAGCAAGGAAATTTAAATACTTTTGTGAAAAATTCAGAGTAATTGAAATGTATTTGTGCATAGGCATTTCAAAACTATTTCAAAAGGTTTATTTGCTGGCCTGGTAATAGCAATCGTGTCGTACATTGCGTCTGATTTCATCCAATAAAAGTTACACTAATTTTAGTGAAAAATGCAACACCAAGAAGGATACATACGATTGAAATGAACTTAATACCACAGATAAGGTACATGACAAAACTAAATTTATTAGGATTATAGAACTGTACATGATCTCTGTCCGTGAGAATTCAGTATGGTGTGAAGCCCCCCACATGCTGCAATCAGAGCCCCTAAAAGTCGTGGCATGGAATCAAAGAGGACCTGGATATATTCCTGGGGAATATATTCTTCGCGGGTTGTATGCGAGTTCACAAAGCATCAACAGTGATTGCTGGAGGTCCGTGACGAACAAGTCTCCTACCAACCATATCCCAGGCATGTTCGATGGGCTACATGTCAAGCGAACGTGCAGGCCAGGGAAGCAGTGGTACCCGTCGTTCATTGAAGAAGGCTTGTACATTCCTCGACACATAAGGCCGGGCATTCTCCTGCGGAAATATGACATGTGAAGTCGACTGAAGGAGGGGCAGTATCTCGGGCTCTAAAACCTCCCTTATGTAGCGGTTGCTGTTCAGATTGCCCTCAATACGTAGGAGTCGAGATCGCATGTTGTATCCAATGGCACCCCAAACCATCACACTTGGCGTTTATCTGCTATACCGCTCCTTAATGCAGGCTGCCAGATTTCGGTCACCACACATAAGCGGCCATCACAGTAGGACCCGTTGAAGCGGGACTCGTCCGAAAACTCTACATTTTGCCACTCAGCATGTCAGCGACGGCGTTCAAGTGCCCATTGCAGTCTGAGGCGTTTGTGGTTTCTGGACAAGGGAAGCCGATACAAAGGCCTGCGTGCCACCAGTCTAGCCCGCAGCAGACGGCGTCGAACCGTCGGCGAAGATAGGTCCACACCCGTTGTAGTGCTCCAGTGTCGAGCCAACACTGTGGACGAGGCTGTACGATCCGTTACGGCCATGTAGACAAGATGGCCATCATCACCTGCTGTGGTCACATTGCGTGGTCTACTACCCTCTCGTCGCTGCGCACGACCTTCTTCTATCCATTGGTGGCGCACATGCATAACTGTCGTAGCAGTATGTCATGTACGAGCCGAAATGTCACGGTATGACAAACCCGGTTCCCGTACATCGATAATTCTGCCCCATTCTAACTCACCCACTAGCTGATATGGCATTCTTTGACGTCGACGAGGCATACTGACACTTGCTTTCACTTCGTTTGACGGCTCTTCACTGACTGAGCTTGGCGTAACAAGGACCTTTCCGGTCACACAAGAGATGACGCTGCTGGGCCTACGTGTGCGCTATATCTCTGCAATCGTTTCCACTTATTGCTGGTACACTGTTCTACAGATACACCGAGTGAGTTTAGATTCATTCGGGCTATTCTTTCTGGGTGTAGCAATTTTCACAAACAATAGTGTACCTACATATATTGTACAGGAAACTTGTTTACGATAATTGATTACACATGCACTACTCTACTCTGGTCACGTTGATAATTGAGTTAATAGAGGTAAGGTTAAATCATTCATCTTAGTCGAAGGTCGATGACCATATTAATTCACTAATCAGAGTGTTATTTCCGGATAGTCAACCTGCATCTAGATGATGCACATTGCATTACATCTGTTTAGTTCATTCGTTAATTTTCACGAAATACTTCAATTACAAACGATTTCCCTTGCTGNGGTCACATTGCGTGGTCTACTACCCTCTCGTCGCTGCGCACGACCTTCTTCTATCCATTGGTGGCGCACATGCATCACTGTCGTAGCAGTATGTCATGTACGAGCCGAAATGTCACGGTATGACAAACCCGGTTCCCGTACATCGATAATTCTGCCCCATTCTAACTCACCCACTAGCTGATATGGCATTCTTTGACGTTGACGAGGCATACTGACACTTGCTTTCACTTCGTTTGACGGCTCTTCACTGACTGAGCTTGGCGTAACAAGGACCTTTCCGGTCACACAAGAGATGGCGCTGCTGGCCCTACGTGTGCGTTATATCTCTGCAATCGTTTTCACTTATTGCTGGTACACTGTTCTACAGATACACCGAGTGAGTTTAGATTAATTCGGGCTATTCTTTCTGGGTGTAGCAATTTTCACAACAATAGTGTACCTACATATATTGTACAGGAAACTTGTTTACGATAATTGATTACACATGCACTACTCTACTCTGGTCACGTTGATAATTGAGTTAATAGAGGTAAGGTTAAATCATTCATCTTAGTCGAAGGTCGATGACCATATTAATTCACTAATGAGAGTGTTATTTCCGGATAGTCAACCTGCATCTAGATGATACACATTGCATTACATCTGTTTAGTTCATTCGTTAATTTTCACGAAATACTTCAATTACAAACGATTTCCCTTGCTGACAAGTCCATTTATATCTGAACGTACTCTGGGGTAAAANCACATTGCATTACATCTGTTTAGTTCATTCGTTAATTTTCACGAAATACTTCAATTACAAACGATTTCCCTTGCTGACAAGTCCATTTATATCTGAACGTACTCTGGGGTAAAATGATGGAACGCCATTCGCCATTCAGCGCTTGGCGACATTGCTGCAGGCGACAAACCAACCAGCAAGGAAACTTTCGCAGCATGCAGACACGAGGTTCGTTCCCAGAGACTCGCGCAGCCAATCAGTGAACGGTCACTGCTACGTCAAAGGAACCGCTACGTAATATCGTCTCTGTGTACTTATCTACCCTGTGCTTGACGCGAGGACGAATCTGTGGGCCTCGTGAGAGAGCGCGAGGTGCGCACAGGCTTGGCACAGGAGGCTCGCACGGAAATACCCACCAACTGGCGACAGACGGCTGTGCCTCCAGCCTGCTGGAACCTTCGCTCCGCCGACAGCACAGAACACCTAGCAATACAGAATACAAACTATAGTCTATTCGCGGGTTTTTAACACTTTTGAATCAAACGTTTGTTTTTTTCCTAAATATTTAACGTAAGACAAGCGTTTTATACTTCTGTTAACATAAATGTATAGTATTTTTGGTTGAATTTAAGTTTTACTTGTATTTTATATATCAATTATAGTATTTAATTTGTTACNTAAATGTATAGTATTTTTGGTTGAATTTAAGTTTTACTTGTATTTTATATATCAATTATAGTATTTAATTTGTTACTACGAATAAAACTATAGAGAATACAGATGTGTTGGTAACGCCTAGTAAGTAATATTTCCCAGTTACTGAACTGAATNTAAATGTATATTATTTTTGGTTGAATTTAAGTTTTACTTGTATTTTATATATCAATTATAGTATTTAATTTGTTAGTACGAATAAAACTATAGAGAATACAGATGTGTTGGTAACGCCTAGTAAGTAATATTTCCCAGTTACTGAACTGAATNTACGAATAAAACTATAGAGAATACAGATGTGTTGGTAACGCCTAGTAAGTAATATTTCCCAGTTACTGAACTGAATGCGCAAGATTGTGATGCGTTTTCTCTCTGGTGTAATTTCCTAGACTTTGTTGAGTCTTATTTGCATGTGGCGGAGGAATACCCTGGACATAGAACTTAAGCAGGGCTCTGGAAAAGTTGGAAGTAACCGCGAATGTGCTATACCTTGTGTATCGCAAACTGTGGCATCACCAGTAAAAGTGTTGCGGAGGAATGACGCGTGTGAGATGAGATGTCCCACTTCNGTGTATCGCAAACTGTGGCATCACCAGTAAAAGTGTTGCGGAGGAATGACGCGTGTGAGATGAGATGTCCCACTTTAGGGCTTTATTAACAAGCATACTTAATGCCTCATTGCTTCTCCATCCCCATGCTACACTCTAAACCTGATACGGTGATAATCAGTGCCAGATACTTAATTAACATAGTGGTTGAATCTCACAGATTTATTTGTGATTTCCCACTGAATGTGAAGACTGTCACTGCTATAAATCACTTGTTCCCAGTTAATAAGCTTGATTCGCCGGTCAGCAGTAGCTTATCAACAGGCTATCATATATTCGGATTCAGAGTGTACACACATGCAGATGTGTTACGTTGGCAGGAGGATACTCACGAGCATCTGGCGGCCCCTGGCGGAGTCAGCNGTGTATCGCAAACTGTGGCATCACCAGTAAAAGTGTTGCGGAGGAATGACGCGTGTGAGATGAGATGTCCCACTTCAGGGCTTTATTAACAAGCATACTTAATGCCTCATTACTTCTCCATCCCCATGCTACACTCTAAACCTGATACGGTGATAATCAGTGCCAGATACTTAATTAACATAGTGGTTGAATCTCACAGATTTATTTGTGATTTCCCACTGAATGTGAAGACTGTCACTGCTATAAATCACTTGTTCCCAGTTAATAAGCTTGATTCGCCGGTCAGCAGTAGCTTATCAACTGATATCATATATTCGGATTCATAGTGTACACACATGCAGATGTGTTACGTTGGCAGGAGGATACTCACGAGCATCTGGCGGCCCCTGGCGGAGTCAGCNAGTGTACACACATGCAGATGTGTTACGTTGGCAGGAGGATACTCACGAGCATCTGGCGGCCCCTGGCGGAGTCAGCGGCGTACGAGATGACCATGACGCAGAGCGAGATGCAGTCGAGCACGCTCACCATCTCGTTCTCGTCGTGGTAGCAGAAGTCGATAGCCTTGAGCGGCTTCTCCTCCTTCACCAGCTCGCCAATGTTGAGTGGGTCAGGTGACGGCGTCTCCAGGCTCAGCAGCAGGTTGAACAGGCAGCTCGCCTGCACCTGCACACGTCACATCACTCACTAAGCTCTTCACTTCCTCCTGCGTAAAGGCATGTCCAACATCCTGTCATACAGGATATAAGTACAGAGAGGCGAAATGGCATGGTGGTTCCTTTTATCCGGCTCTATCCATTATCTGATTTACTGCGCTAGTGTTTGGGAACCGGCGTTGTGTCTGATTGGCTACTGCATGCTTGGAAAACTTCCCTATTGGTTGAACTGTAGGTTACTAGGGGTTGTATAGGTGAACGGCGTTCCAACATGCCGTTAACGAGTGACGTCATTTTACTGGTGTGTGCGGCTGGAGTCAGCGCTACGGCGGCCTGTGTTTCTAAGTTCTCTGTCCACCTGTACTGAAGAGTAAGGCAGTAGCATGGCGTGACATTTGCATAGAGTGATAATTCNTTTCTAAGTTCTCTGTCCACCTGTACTGAAGAGTAAGGCAGTAGCATGGCGTGACATTTGCATAGAGTGATAATTCCTTGGAGCGATACTTATATGTGTTACTTTACAGTTGCAAGTCCAAGCAAGCGTTACACCATGTAACTAACTTGCAGAGTGACACTTCTACGGAGTGACGGCTTAATTGAGTGACAATTGCACAGTGACAATTACATGGAATATTACTTTTATGGAGCGGAGCTTATATAGCGTGACACTTGCTTTGATTTGCACTCGTAAAGAAAAAATTTAATGTAGTAAAACTTGCAGTGTGACACTTGCATAGTGACACTTGCTTGGAACTACACACTTGCACAGTGACACTTCCATGGAGTGATACTTACATTGAGTGACATAGAATGACACCTAATGGCACATGGAATGACACATTGTGACACAAACTTACACTTGCATGCAGTTAAGGTGCGTACACATTAGTAACAGTAACAGGTAACGTAGCACTGAACCGCAACAGTGTGTACGTGATCTGTAACTACGTAACACTGAAAAAAATAGTTAGGGTTTTTGGCACAGGTCAGTTCTGACCAGGGATGCGAACCGTATTATAATTATTACATTTGTACTATAATTAGAGCTTTGTATGATCTAATACAGGAAATTCATTACAGTTCGCAAATTACTACTATTAAAGATAAACCTCAATAATGGTATACTCATATTGAAATTCGAATATTTTTGTTGCACAGATCTATATTCACAATGATATTTCATACATCAACGTATCAAGAATTCTATCAAGGAAACACTACCGTATAGAATTTATGAATAAATCTGAATAAAGACAATAATAGTAAAATCTAAGATGTTTAGCACTACAGTGCAAATTTAATAGCATATTAAGCATAATATAACACATAAGTTCTAAAAGTTGATAGAAATAAAAAGTTGAAAATATTTATCGACAATAAAACAAATAATATATCTGAACTAGCTGCCAAAAGCATTTCCGTGAAAATACTGTAATTTTGTACAAATTATTGTAATTTTCACAAATGTGTACTACTGTTGTAACTTCCGAGGTTCACACCCCTGTTTCCGACTGACGTCTGTATTTTGTGCCACACACCCCACCAGATAGAAGTAACGCTCGAGATAGTTAGGATGTCCATTTGCGCCAGCCCTTTAGCACGCACGTGTATAGTAGTGGTTAGTTGTTTGTTGTTCTTTCGCTGAATNGGATGTCCATTTGCGCCAGCCCTTTAGCACGCACGTGTATAGTAGTGGTTAGTTGTTTGTTGTTCTTTCGCTGAATTTACTGTCGTTAAAATATTCATGGAGTCGAGTAAAGAATTCACCATCGAACTTATTGACTTTTATATAAGTAGTAAAACAATATAGAATCCAAAGCATTTCCACGAAGCGAAGGGAGGCGACACGCGGGAATAAATATTTGCTATTGTTGGTATACCGTTGGCGTGGAAGACTTAAATAATAAAAATTGAAAAGGTGGTGGTTTGTCCTTCAGACGGCAGTGTAGTACAGATAAACGTATGCTGTCGCAGCCTCTTACATATCCATGCCACTCATTGGCCCTAGCAGAAATGACAGCGGATCGACTTGTCACATACTTTTGAGACAGTAAGTCGTGGAGGAACGCGTCATAAACTGTGACAACGCACCGCACGCTTACACGATACGTTGCGCGATACGGTTAGTCATGTGTACGCACCTTCAGACGTGCGTGTTTGCTTGCACCTGCACAAGTCATAGGTGGCGTTATGCTCGTCCCACTCTCATGACAGTACGTGTTTGTCTGCTGTCGTCCGCAGTGGGAAGGTGCAAATGGTATAGAAGTGTTAAAAGGTCTTGCATGGTGCGACATATCCAAGGAATAACACTTGCATGGAGCGAAACTTGCACAGTGACACTTGAAGAATGACAATTGGAAAGTGATACTTGCGCAGTGGCACTTACATGGCAATACTTAAGTTACACAGAGTGACATTTAGTGACACATGGAGTGACACAGAGTGTCCTTGTAAGGAGTAATACTCTCATGACGCAAAACTGACAAAGAATGGCATTTGCTTGGATTTGCAGTTAAAAACTCGCACTGGCATGAAGTAAAACCTCCATAGTGATACTTGCATTGTGACATTTGTATAGAGTGACACTTGCATGATGGCTTTTGTATGGAATGACATTTACATGGAGCGATACTTGCATACAGCGGTACTGAGTGACACACTAAAAATTATAATGAGTAGAAAACTGATTTAAGCAGTGAAATTCTGATTGATTCAGATTTAGAGTGTAATAGCATATGGAATTACAGTTAAATCTTAAATGTGACCCTCGAATGGCGAGACACTTTCATGAAGCGACATTTTCAGAGTAAAGTAACACCTGCATGGAGAGACACTTGCACGGAGAGACACTAGAGTAATACTTTTTGAATTACATTTGTACAGAGTGACACTTCCTCAGGACAACATGCGTGCAGAGTNAGAGACACTAGAGTAATACTTTTTGAATTACATTTGTACAGAGTGACACTTCCTCAGGACAACATGCGTGCAGAGCGACCACTGTGTGTAACTGTTACCATCACTGAGACAGCTCTGTAGAAAAAAATCAAACAGACGAGTTTTTCAGTCGATTGTCAGAGAAGCAGAAATCAAACTTCAATAAGGCCAGCATTACAATGTTATAACAGTCCATATATTGCTGAAGATAACGTAGCTATGTATACAGAGTATTCATAAATTAAAACCTCATACTGCGGGAGGTGATTCCATATGAAAAATAAAGTAGAAAATATATAGGACATCATATGCCTAAACAAAATATTTAAGGAGATATGAGTCTGTGATAATTGGGTACAGAAAACTTATTTTAACTAAATGCCTTGTACTTTCTGCCAGCGGTATGGGTGGCGGCGATGTACCCACAGTACGTCCCACACGGTTGAATGGGACACGTCCNAGAGACACTAGAGTAATACTTTTTGAATTACATTTGTACAGAGTGACACTTCCTCAGGACAACATGCGTGCAGAGTGACCACTGTGTGTAACTGTTACCATCACTGAGACAGCTCTGTAGAAAAAAATCAAACAGACGAGTTTTTCAGTCGATTGTCAGAGAAGCAGAAATCAAACTTCAATAAGGCCAGCATTACAATGTTATAACAGTCCATATATTGCTGAAGTTAACGTAGCTATGTATACAGATTATTCATAAATTAAAACCTCATACTGCGGGAGGTGATTCCATATGAAAAATAAAGTAGAAAATATATAGGACATCATATGCCTAAACAAAATATTTAAGGAGATATGAGTCTGTGATAATTGGGTTCTGAAAACTTATTTTAACTAAATGCGTTGTACTTTCTGCCAGCGGTATGGGTGGCGGCGATGTACCCACAGTACGTCCCACACGGTTGAATGGGACACGTCCNTTGTACTTTCTGCCAGCGGTATGGGTGGCGGCGATGTACCCACAGTACGTCCCACACGGTTGAATGGGACACGTCCATTTGGCGCGCTATAGAGCGTGTACTAGTGTAGGGCACGTCGTTAATGTGCTGACGTATAACTTCTTCAAGCCGAATAGTGCGCACAGCCCGAGGACGGCCAGCATTACGCATGTATCTCTGCAGCATGGGAAGCATAAGTCACCTTCCTGCTGCGGACTTTGTAGGCGTTGTACAAGGCAATCGGTAAAAATACGTTTTTAAAACCCAATTTTCATAGTTTTATATCTCCTTTAATATTCCGTTTATGTATATGGTGTCCTACATATTATCGACTTTATTTTTCATAAGGAATCACCTCCCGCAGTTTGGGAGTTTAATTTCCGAATGTCTTGTATATATCATATGTAATAAGATTTATAGCTCTGTTAAAATTTTAGTTGCAGACATAATAACAGAGTGACAACACAGTTCTTTTCACATTACTATCTACACTGGAGAGCCAAAAAACTGGTATAGGCATGCGTATGAAAATAACAGAGGTATGGAACCAATAAAAGTAACGCGATGCGGTCGGCAGCGCCTATATAAGACAAAAAGCGTTTGGCAAAGTTGCTAGATCCCAATGACGACGATGTTACCGTCCAATAGTTCTAAATTCACTCAAAGAACGTGGTGTTAAAGTCGGCGCACCAGAAAGGGGACATAGCATCTCCGAGGTAGCGATTTTTAAACCTACAAGCGCATGCTGGTTTTCACGAGTGTACCGTGAATATCGGGAATCCGGTAAAACAAATCTTCGGCATCGCTGTGGCCGGAAAAAGATCGTGAACGAACGGGACAAACAACGACTGATGAGAATCATTAAACGTGACAGACGTGCAACCCTTTCTCAAATTGGTGCAGATTTNACGTGCAACCCTTTCTCAAATTGGTGCAGATTTCAATGCTGTGGCATCAACAAGTGCCAGCGTGCGAACTATTCAACGGACCATCATTGATATGGGCTTTTGGAGCCGAATACCCACTCGTGTACCGTTGTTGACGGCACGACACAAAGCTATACGCCTCGCCTGGGCCCACCAACACCGCCATTGGACTGTTGATGAATGGAAACACGTTGCCTGGTCTGACGAGTTNTACGCCTCGCCTGGGCCCACCAACACCGCCATTGGACTGTTGATGAATGGAAACACGTTGCCTGGTCTGACGAGTTTCGTTTCCAATTGTATCGGGCGGATGGACATCCTCATGAATCCATGGACCCTAAATGTCAACAGGAGACTGTTTAAGCTGGTGGAGGCTCTGCCATGGTATGGGGCGTGTGCAGTTGGCGTGAAATGGGACCCCTGATACGTCTAGATACGACTCTGACAGGTGACATATACGTAAGCATCTTGTCCGATTACCTGCACCCATTCATGTCCGTTGTGCATTCCAACAGACGTGGACAATTCCAGCAGGACAATGCGACACCCCAGACGTCAAGAGTTCCTACCGAGTGGCTCCAGGAATACTCTTCTGACTTTAGACACTTCCATTGGCCACCTAAATCACCAGACATGAACATTATTGAGCATATCTGGGATGCCTTGCAACGTGCTGTTCAGAAGAGATCTCCACCGCCTCGCACTCCTATTGATTTGTGGACTGCCCTGCAGGATTCATGGTGTGAATTGCCTCATGTATACATTCAGGTATTATCGAGTCCATGCCACGTCATCTTGCGGCACTTCTGCGTGCTCGCGGTGGCCCTACACGATATGAGGCAGGTGTACCAGTTATTTTGGCTCTTTAGTGTATGATGTTAACTGTAGATGGTGNGGTGGCCCTACACGATATGAGGCAGGTGTACCAGTTATTTTGGCTCTTTAGTGTATGATGTTAACTGTAGATGGTGCCAATATTCCACGTGATTCTATCGTTATATAAAACTACCATGGACCGACTATAATCGCCATGGAATATTTATTTCTTAACGCAACAGAACATTGTCGAAATGTCGACATTTCCAGAGGAAACAACCGGTAGTTAGATTTAAGTACCTAAATCTCCTAACTCGACAAAAATAGCTTCCCTACATGTGTCATTGTTTACAAACGCCATAATCTCGTGACTTCCAAGATAACTCATTTTTTCCTTTCACATATCACTGAATGTTCTCTCCGCCCCAATGTCACTTAGTGCAAATGCCATATATTTGTTCTGAACACAGAAATATTTTGACACATAATGAACATTCATCCCCATCAGGGAATGAACCCGAGACCTTTCGCCTGCCAGACGGTTGTTCTCACTAATAGAACAAATTNAACATTCATCCCCATCAGGGAATGAACCCGAGACCTTTCGCCTGCCAGACGGTTGTTCTCACTAATAGAACAAATCATTGAAAGTTCTGGTTCTTAAGGCAAAGCAAGTCTCAAATAATTTAAAACATGGTGTCTCTAATAATGGTCACGGACTTACCTACAGCTTAATAAATTCTATATTACTTTTGTAAAGTACGTGGAGCTAATCGTAAGTCTTATATCAAAAAAGGTTTAGTCAATAAATGCATTCTAGTTGTATATATGGAGGGTTGGAAAATATTTATATGTTATTTATATTTGATTTTGTCAGTTGCATGGTTTTTGCATTACTACATTGAAAGTCGCGCTGTTATTGTTTTTGCGACAGGGGTAAAAAAAAATCCAACTAACTGCAAAAAAAAAAGTGAAGATGAAATGCGTTGTCTTTATTCACTTCAAGATGCGTTTAACAGAAATTTGATTTGCGAAAAAATCATCTGCTGTCACATGTTACAATTGCACCAACAATTCCAATTTACGCAACCATTTTGAAAAATGCAATAAATTAATTGCATGTTATTTTATAGATGTATTAACCCATTGAGTCCATGTATCCATGACTGCCCATGTGTTGCAGGGACGGGTAATATATGGCCAGAACTGTACAAAGCAATCCTCACAATGCTGGCAGTGTTTCCTTATATGATTCGTGGACTTTGGCTACAGATCATATGTGCGAGTGGTTTATGTCGATGTCATCGAGCATCAAGCACCTCGCTCGCTAGTCGTCATAACTAATAAGGCGCTCAGCCAGCACATGCACAGCACGGATACAAATAATTATTTAATGCAACACTTGAACACATCAATTAATGTGTACCAAAAATTCAAGGCAGATTATACATAAAAAAAAAAATGTAAACACATCATTTCCGTAAGTGACTTTGTTTATATTATTTGTAAAACATACAAATAGCAATACGACCTATATGATATTTATCATCCAAAACCTATGAAATGAAATTTTTTTTTAAACTTTGCGTGAATGAAATTATATCCACTGTCAGAAAGTTTGAGAGTGTTTGGAAAAAGTGTAAATTACACAATTTTGCATTGTAAAATATTTAAGCTTGCTTAGTTAAATTTCTAAATATAAAAATAATACCACATTACAAGAACGTTATTTCAGTATGTACTGAAAAGAAGTACTGGCGTGACATAGTTTTAACTGAAAACCTTGTTTTTTGTAAATTAAAAAAAAAAAAAGAACATTCTGTAATCTGCAGATATATATATTAAATGCATGAAATATAACTCAATATACGGCAAATAAAACTACATTGTAATAATATAAAACGCTTCCGTTAGAGATACGGAAAGTATACACCTATTGAAACAAGTTTTATGTTATGTTGTCCTAAAAAAAAAATTATTTTCAAAAAGTTGGTTTTGGTCAACTGATATTAAGCTGGAAGAAAAGGAAATCCTCAATGTTTNTTTCAAAAAGTTGGTTTTGGTCAACTGATATTAAGCTGGAAGAAAAGGAAATCCTCAATGTTTTTTTAACCAGTTAGTGACAAAATAATTTAATCGAAATAACACCTGTATGCGTACAACCCCTAATGGCTTCAAGCCACGAGCTGTCTTTCCTTTAGTGAGCAGATTATACGTATAGGAAAGAGCTTT